>JAYKKM010000382.1:682500-742500 GCA_035772405.1 Chrysogorgia sp. JL179-B06
ATTTGGGGGCAGTAATAACTGTAGTGGGATTGAGAAAAGGGCATGTGTTACAGCGGGAACGGCCGCAAGAAAATGTTCCCGGTTATTTTGTTTAAGGGCACTATGTATTAAGGAATCTTTTCACCGTAATAAAAACATGGTATCCCTATTTATTTTATTTCATCTCGTCTTACTCTGATGAAGGGCTCCGCTCGAAACGTCAGTATCTCGTCACTAAATTCCACCTTTACACTTTGCTATATATTCAAAACACTGTCTACGCAGCACTCTACTTTTTACTACTCTCCGATATTCTATATACCGCTGCGACATGCCTAACCTTAAGAAGTTTCGTCAAAGTCTCCGTCACGAAATGGTAAGTTATTTGCTTCCTTTTTTACCGTCGATCAGTAATCATGCTCTACGTTTGTTTGACCTTATTTTATCTAAAACCCGTTTTTCCAGTCACATTACTTTTATTAGTCGTTGTTTATATCGGGGGGTCATTCCCTACGGTTTCAGATCCTCTTTTGATTTATTGTCTTTTAATCTCCCCGCTATCGATCGTCGTTATTCCCATCACATATCAGCGGCTTGTTCTAGTCATTCCCGTCGTTTGATGCGTATCACTATTACATCTATGTCCAGTAATTTACAACATACTGATGACGACATCTCGGGATGTAAGTCCTCTCTCTGCCAGGTCTGCCCACCTATTTTGTTTACCGCTATCGTTCAACAAATTCGCATGCTAAATTCCAGAATCTATGTTTTTCTTAAAGACGTTAAGGCGTCCAAATTGGCCAAATTATTGGTCCTTCCCCGAATCTCTCCCAAAGCACTAGTTCCTCTAACGAAGTCACTCGTCTAGTTTTCACTATTCCCTCTGATTTGCCATTATCTGACCCCGAGAGATCTGTTCTTGCGAAAGGTCTCAAGTTTGTTCCCAACTCCGGGCCCATCGCTCTATTTTCAGTTAAAGAGGATACCGAATCTTTCTTCCGCCGCATGCGCCTCAAAGCCTTTTTTCATGATAAGCCCACTTTCAACAGCAATAAGGATATTTTCGAAGAACTCAACCCCAAGAAGTCGTCTTGGTCTCCATCCGAAGGCGATTTTTCTTCCCTTGATCTTTTCGTAAGAAAATGCCGCCATGACATTGATAAATTGCACCCTCCGCGCAGAAAACAAGTTCATAACCTCAACAAAGAAGAGCTTATAGCTTTGAATTCATTACAATGCCGAAATGACGTTGTCATAAAACCTGCGGACAAAGGTGGCGCTGTAGTTGTCTGGAGAGCGGACTTGTATCGACAAGAGGCTCTTCGTCAACTCAGCGACACCATCTTTTATACTAAGTTGAATTCTGATCCCACTCAATCTCACCAAAAATCCGTCAAAACTACCATCAAGAATTTCATCCAAGCCGGTGAATTGCCTGCCTCTGCATCTAACCTTATATTAACAACCCCCAGAACGCCTGTCATATATTTCCTACCTAAAATCCATAAACCTAACAATCCTGGCAGGCCGATTGTTTCCGCTTGTAGTTGCCCCACCGAGCTCGTTTCCAGTTTTCTAGACAACGTTATGTATCCTTTGGTAAACATGCCTTGCAAATTTTCGACCAGTTACGTTTCAGTAGTTCCGATAAATTTATTTTCACGATGGACGTTAAGTCCTTATACACCGTCATTCCCCATTGTGATGGCCTTGAAGCTCTGAAGTTTTTCTTTGATCAGGGCACTAATTTAGAACCCTCCACAACCACGTTACTCCGCTTAGCAGAACTAGTGCTTACCCTTAACAATTTTTCGTTTGATGGTGAACATTATCAACAAATAAGTGGTGTTGCGATGGGCACAGAAATGGGTCCAAGCTATGCTAACTTATTTGTTGGTTATGTTGAAAAACAGATCTTTGAACAATACACGGGTCCCTTGCCTTGAAATGATCCTGAGACGTCAGCCATTTTCACCGACAACCCTTTGGTATCTTTTCGCCGTAATAAAAACATTCGTGACTCCTTAGTACATAGTGCCCTTAAACAAAATACCTCGGCACCAGCGGGAACATTTTCTTGCGCCCGTTCCCGCTGTAACACATGCCCTTTTCTCAATCCCACTACAGTTATTACTGCCCCCAAATTCGACCACACAATCCGTCATGCTTTTTCATGCACGTCCACCAACATAATTTATTGCATTTCTTGCGATAAATGCCCTAAAATCTACATCGGTGAAACTGGGCGACGCCTTTCAGACAGGTTTGCTGAACATCTTCGTTCCGTGAGGATCAATGATGGTGACAAACCTGTAGCCCGCCATTTCAACAGCTCCAACCATTTGGTTTCAGACATTACTGTCTGTGCCATCCTTCCCATTTCCGGTGGCAACGATAACCGCAAGCGGCAAGAGAAGCGTCTCATTTTTAAACTTGGCACCACACATCCTCTTGGTCTTAACGAACGTTTTTCTTTTATTTAATTTCGTAAAAGCTTTTGTCATTTTATTTTGCTTGGAACTTTTTATTATTAGCTTATGCACTTTCATTCCTTTTCAAGTCTTTGTTTCTATTATTATCGCCTAATCCTCTTGAATATTGGACCTGTCATTTCTCCCACACGCAGTCTGCTTATTGATCGACTGTAAAAATAGTAAATGACTTAACTTTTCCCATCTCATTAATTATTAGTTAGTTTATTTCCCGTGCATTTGATTGGCTACTTTCTACCTGTGACACCCTTTTGGCAAATGGTCAGACATATTGCTAATATGTAAATAAATGGCGGATTTTTTCAACATTTCGCGTCTATGCAGGCTCAACTAAGGCTCAACCTTGTCAGCGAACATCACCATTATATTTCGAATATTTCGAATATTTCGAAGTATATACGGAGTATATCTCGAAGCTATAGTGTCTGCAGTTACAGCGACTTCTAGTGTCTGCAGTTACAGCGACTTTTTTCTCTTAGTATGTCTCCTCAAATTGTGGAATGAGAAGCAGTTAATGACGCTCGAAAGCACTTTTTCAACAGAAAAAAATATATAAAATATTGTTTCCTAGCGATGTTTAAGTACTTGGAATTGAAAGCTCTACTCTTCCTGTTTACGTCCTGGGGATCACATTTTGTCGTCCGAGCTTTGTTTTTATTAAAAAGTTCAGTTTTTTTAGGTAATTCGACGGAAGTTTATGGTGCAAGTACCCAATTGATAAGGAGGAGAGCGACGAAGGCGGTCATCGAGAAACGTAAGAACAATTTTAAACATACGAAAGTGATTGTTATTCCTAGAAGTTGTTTACATGCCTTACTCCTGTATCGGAGGATCACATTTTTTATTTTTTGTATAAATGTGACCCTACACGCGAAAACGTACCTTAACGCTTTTCCGTTTAAACGGCCAAAAAAACGCACGGCGAACGGACGACAAACGGCTTGTAAAAGCGTTCGAACGGTTTCCAAAAACGTTCGAACGGTTTAGCAAACTAACTAAACGGTTAACAACAGGACGTCGACGGTTAATAACAGGCGTTCGAACGGATAATAACAGGGGTTCGAACGACCACAACTAATGGCTAACTAAACGGCTAACAAACCCGTTCGAACGGCTAACGTAACCGTTCGAACGTCTAACGAAACCGTTTGAGCGGCTAACGAAACCGTTCGAACGGCTAAAGTGAAACTGTTCGAACGGCTAACGAAACCGTTTGAACGGCTAACAAACCCGTTCGCACGGCTAACGAAACTGTTCGCACGGCTAACGAAACCGTTTGAACGCTCTGTTAATAATTTTAAACGTTTTATCAAACCATTCGAACGGGAAACTGTCAAATTTCATAGTTTTCCAGCAGCAGAAAAGTTCAGAGAACGCGGGGAAGTTTGGATCATGCTGTATTGCTGTCGCGGTTGTTCCGGAAGGACAGCTATGGGGATCATGCGAAAAATGTTAATTGCGCGTCAATAATCTTTATGTAGACTAGTTGAAATCGTTCGAATGATATAAAATTATTTCTTGTCACATTATGCTTATAATTTTCCTTAGTTTTGCGTAAATCTTTGCTTATAAGGCGTTCGAACGCTTTGGGGAAGCCATTCGAACGCAGTTAGAATAGTTTCAGTTAGCGATTAGGAATTGTGTCCAATGTATTTTAATAAAGGAATACCAAATGGTTTTCCGTGCAGGATAGCGTGATCCAAACACGCGGGATGTTGCGAGACTTTCGAAAAGCGTAAAAAAACACGAGCCGCCTAGGCGAGTGTTTTTTAGCTTTTCGGAAGTCGAGCAACATCCCCAGGGGTTGGATCACGCTATCCTGTACGGAAAACCATTTGGTATTTATTTTATAAAATAACGACAGAGAAATAACGAATTTTATCCAAAAATAATATGATGAGAATACAAATTCTCCCAAGAATTATCAACTACCAATCATAATTCGTCTCCAATAGCAGACGAGCAGGCCGGAAAGCTGAAATTTGTTTTGCCGACAAATCCGACAAGAACTAAAGAGAAGAATATGGATAAAAAACTCGACTTTGAATATAAAATACTGACTAGTTTTAGGTATAAGCTTAATCGTTGCTGGAATCAGCCGTCTCAGGGTTTGGCTTGTTGTTTCAAAGCGAACAGACAGATATTATGGGCAGCAACTGTCGCTCTGGAAAGGTCTTCGCTGTCTTTCTCACAATTTCACTAGAAGATTTTGGATTTTAAGTCGAGAGCTGTTGGGTAGTTCACTTCGTATCAGGGTCTTAGCCAGCCAGCCGTCCAGCCGTCTTTTGGACGGCCAGTTTCGATTTAAGACGGCCAGTTGGTAATGACGGCTTTTGGACGGCTATTTACTATTTTGACACCTTTTGGACGGCCAGTAAGAAATCTAAAGGACACCTTTCGCTACTCTAGTATTTTTGGTAGCTTTATTAAGTCAAATCGGCCATCAGCGAAACATTTATCGTGCACAAGACATGTATTTTGACATTCACAACCGCGCTGCTGACGAGTAGCGACGATTCGTCAAATGTTCGTACTATTTGTCGGCTATTCGTCGATTATTCGCACTTTTTGTCGATTATTCGAAGCCTCGTAAGTCATGATTCTTGTCATGAATAATGTCCTAATCGTAATAATTTAAAGTTACAATTTTAGCCTTTAGAATACCCCTTGACAGGGGGATTCCCGGCAAATATGCAACTCCCCCCGTCCAGGGGCCGGGTATTCTGGCCCGCGATGGCCAATTTGGACACCCAAGTTTCAGATCCTGGCTAAGACCCTGCTTCGTATAGATAAAGATTGTTCTTTCCCCAATGAGTTCATCAGGCAAAAAAATAGAAGGTATTTAAACAGTATATTATTTTAGCGAGTTTGTTGCTTTCAAAACATGCTCTTTTCAAACCTTGTTTTGCTTAACTTCGCTATTGAACACAAAATGGATCAGACGATCAGTTTTCTTGGTGATAGTTTTCTCACAACACAAAAACTATATTCTGTTTTTTTTTTGAGAGTTTTGTTTTAACTTATTTAAATGATAAGCGGAATGAGATGGAAAACGCCACTTAAAATTGCTGTAAATTCCCGTGCATGATTCTCTCATCCTGCACGGGTATTGACCAATCAAATTGCTTGTTCTGTACATGTTATTTTATAACGGCAATTCGTCAAATGAAGTGAGTCTGTGTTGGCAAAAACTCGAACTCTGTGTTAGCAACAACAAACATAATCTCATAGGCATTACGTTTAGAGATGTCTTCCCGTGTTCTCACACCTGTCAAGCCGCACACGGCTATAGTTGGCTTGTCAATAGCGTTGGAACCAAACTCTTTATTATTACGCCTATAACTGAACTATTATGCGCTCGTCATAATCCGGCGTTTGAATTCGTGTATACAATGGAAAACCCGATTAAACGCTCGCGCTAATAGCCCTTTGAACGCTTTCAGTTAAACGCTTTAGCGAACACTGAACGGCATGAAAATGCCGTTTCCCTACCGTTTCGGTAAGGCCTTCCGGACGCTTTAGGAAACCGTTTGAACGGTTTGATAAAACCGGCGCCTGTTACTAACCGTTCAAACGGCTAAAAACGGCTAATTGAAACCGTTCGAACGGCTAACTGAAACCGTTCGAACGGCTAACTGAAACCGTTTCGCCGTTCGAACGGTTTTCAGTTAGCCGTTCGAACGGTTAATAACAGGCATCGAACGTTTACTAACAGGCGTTCGAACGCTCTGTTAGTAATTTTAAACGTTTTATCAAACCGTTCGAACGGCTTCTTAATGCGTTCGAACGCTTACCAAACGGTAAGCGAACGATATTTTCATTTTCGAGGTACGTTTTCGCGTGGAGGGTCACAAATGATAAAAATTGGGAATAAAAGGACTGTTTCTATGCATTGTATTACATTGAGTGAGTTAGCAGCATTCGCACCAGGGGCCTGGTGCGAGTGCAATATTTCAGTTGATGGTTATGATTTCTGGCGATGTAGCAAAATCCAACAGACATATGTACGCACTGCGTATCTATGTTTATGAAGGGTATAAACGTTCTCTTAATACAATAGACACGTATGTTATGTATTCCAAATCTATTTTCGCAATTGAAATAAATTAATGTTTGCCGAGATAACGCTCAAAATCTACGACAAATCGGGCGTACGGCCTTTTGCAATTTGTGCTCAACAAAAACCAACCTCGTACCCAGGGTCTTACATCCGCTAACCCCGTCCCCTTCCCCCCCCCCCCCCCGCTGCGGAAATACCCTGGTGAACGCTGGTCACGTGTCTCCAAGAATATGGGAGATAGAAAATGTCGCAAGGGAGGGGATATAGTATTTCAATAACCTTGATACTGATACACGAATATTTTGACCTGACTGTTTAAATCGTTGAATTTAGAATGTGTTTCGTTCTTATAATGTCTACATTTTGCTGTCGTAAACGGCGATTATTACTCCGTGATCTTGAAACCAAAACAAGTGTTTTGTTTAGAAGCTGTGCTGTATTGTTGAAAAGATCTTCTAGTGGTTCTGCCGACCGGCTACGGAAAATCTATGATATTCTATTTTATTCTCGTTCTTGTCAGCAAAGAACAGGAGATCAGGTTTTCAACAAGTTCCGACTCCCCATGGTAGTTGTCGTTTCTCCTTTGAATTCCCTCATACACGATCAACTACGCAGGATAAACAGTGTACGAAATAGACCTGTTGTTTCAGTTTGAGTCAAACAAACGTCGATTACGATTATAGAAGCGTGCTTGTCTACCAAACAAGGAGTCGCCCTTTTCAGAGTGATATATTGTACACATTTTTTTGCGGCGGTAACATGTCAATAGCAGTTTAATATGATCGAGAAGAAAGAATACGACAGTTCACAGAACGAGGTATCAAGAACAACAACATTCAAAACAAACTCGTAATATTTTAATTAAAAGTTTTACAAAAGTTTGTTTATCTAATTTTTAAACAAGGTCTTTTAAAATAATTATAAAGGAAATTTACATTTTTTACATCAAAACGTTTTAAAAATAACATAATATTAATGAAGACGAACTTCAACTTGCCTCTTTATCTGGTGTAAATGCTAACTGTTTACTGTTTACGGGATAATCCCGTTGGTTCATTTCGAGGAGCTTTACCCACAGGCAACAGAGAGGGCGAAATTTCCAAACATATTTTTCTGAAGCGTTCGAATGTTTTTGGCTTTGTTGGATTTTTGATCTGAGTTCCTTAAAATTCAAAAGCCTTCCTTCACATGGGCGGCCACGTTGGCTCATTACCTTCTGTTTTCTCCCATTGCTAGGCGATGGTCACGTGACAACCTCTAGGTAAATATGGCGTCGTATGTGACGCTTGAATAAGCACGCATTGTTATGTTGAATACAGTGCCGGTGATTCGCATATAGAAACTCGCATACTTTAAAGACACAATAAAAACTATGGTTTTGCTGATAAATCCTGTTTTGTGGCCAAATAGTGACATACGCAACTAAAAATAGCCTTCTTTCCAACCCTACCTTTTGACGTTGCACGGTTTATAGCGACTAGGATATAGAGCAAATAATGAATAAAGTGGGAGGGGAGGGTAGGGTACCAATACATCTACCTTTTTCACTTAGTCCTCCCTAGAGAAATGTTTACAACGAAATAATTATTGCCAAAAAACAAGGAATTGTACCGGAAATCGAATCTTTTTGTAAAAAATCTCTTCAATTAAGTATCGGACAATCACTTACCAAAACGAATGATTTAGCTTTATCTTTATATAACACAGTAAATACGTTAACCTGTTGCAAAAGCTTAAGACAAGACGTGTAGAAATCGAAAAGCCAGCACGATAGTACGTTCATAAATCCAAAATGGCTACTACAAGTCAGGATATCGAAGTTCAATGCAAACGGAGCCGAAAATGTTCGAAATTAGGTGGCCACAAGGGACGATGTAATTCCGAAAAAGAACTGGAGGCCTTTTGGGAAACATCGCCTGTTTACAATACGAACTAAAGAAAAAGATAAGAATTGTTCGAAGAAAATCGTGTGACCAAAGGATTTCCTCGAAGATTTCTCATATCCGTGCTCGCGAAGAAGAATTGAAAAACGCCAAATCAGCGCTTGAAAGAAAGGTAAACGAGAAAGGTAAATTCCTTTTTATTAAAATCAATAGTCCGTTTGATTTTATGTATAGTTATTGCTATAATGTCTCAACTGTTTGAAATTATACGTTTGTTAGATTTGCAAACCATGATGGTGTCATATTCCCCTATATTTATTGAGGATACTTCAAACATATACTGATATTCAAGTAAAAATTGAACAAAACTGGAGTCATTGATCATATCTTTAGAAGTACAGTTACTCATTCATTTAGACTAAGAAAATTGCTTATGATCTAGTCCAATTGACTTCATCATACTGTTGTGTAATCACTGACAGTTCCTGCTTCATATTTTCAATTATTTGGTGTAGACTTGTGAAATTATATATCTACAGGATAAGCACATGGCAGGTGATTTATAACAGTGACCAAATATTACAATCAGCTAATAAAAGCCCCCAATAATCGAACTCTTTCAGATTATTATCACCACCCTCGGTTACTATTATTATTAGTATTACTATAGACCTCTTTCATAATGGACCCAAATTAAATATTATTTTATATTCATTTAAATTAGCCTTTCTGACCTCGTTCGTGTCTCTGTAGTTTAAAAGAATCATCGCTTTGTAATGAGGTCAGAAAGGATAATTGCATAAGAATATTTAGACTGGTTGCCATTATGAAAGAAGTCTATTATTATTACTATTTACTATTATTATTACAGTGTTATTATTATTACAATGTGTTATTAATAAAAGAGTATTATTATCATATGTGGGTTCTTTCTATGGTGCGTGAGACTACATTGCAGCTAATGCACAGAAAGAACTGATCAGTGAGTTATTTATATACAGTATAGGATACAAGAAAGGAAAGATATATTGATACCACCAATATCTGACATGAATCACAACTTAGATGTTGATTTTACAGAGATGGAAACCAGAGAGCCTGGAGAAAAACCCTCAAAGCACTGTAGAGACCAGCTACACACCAATACATGGACGGTCGTCAAGCTCTCAGAAAATGTTTATAAATCCCGAACAGAGATCAAACCTGTGACCTTCTGATTGCCAATGAGATGCTCTAACTGTTGAGCTACTGAGACTTAGATGAAGAGCAAAGGTCACAATGATGTACTGTTTCAATTGATATATATGCTACCTATGCGGCAGTCACTATATATCAGTAATTCCTGTTTACTGGTTATTACAAATGTAGAATAAAGAACTTAACCCATTTTGAATGCTTCAAGTACAATGGGTTAAATTTAATTGTTTGCGGGTGGAATCATAGGCACTGTATACATGTATATAATTCCTCTTATGACCCCCATTACTGTTGCTGACCTTCAAACCCTTTTGTTAGTCTACATGTTAAAAATAGATGTCTGTGCAAAAATACAGTGATGTAGTACAAATACCCATAATTAATATATGTGACTATGAAAACATCTTGAATAACAAAGATAGTGAAAGGACAATATAATCTCCTCTTGTGATTAAATGTATACGGTACACTCAAATATAAATACATTTTCAAAAAATCATTAATAATTCATGAGGAAAATCATGACCATATCATGGTTTATATGTGGTAAAGATTTGTCCTGATTTACATAAACTTTTCCTTTGATTTTCTTGGCAAAATGGCTTGAATCACTGAAATAGTTGGTAAACATGGTCTATATTTATAGTACTGTACAGCAGATGCAGTCATTTTGTAAGCCATTCGGTTGCCTTAGACAGTGAAAGCTTGGCTCTGAGCGATTTACCAATCTCTCTTAGGTAACAATCGATCAGAGGTCCGGCTAAATCGAGCTTGTTTCCAATCACCGTAATTTGGCTTTCTTCTTGCCTTACGGACGCCTTTACGCCATTGTCTCTACACCGCAAATTACATAGAGACTAACGAGTCATTCCAGAACTCCTCTCCACGTTCGGTTTCAGAACAAGAGGCGTGTAAATCAAGGTTTTCTGAAACAGAATTATCTTGGGACGCCATCTTGTTTATTATGATTTTGTATCATTTTCGGAAGCAACCGCTGAAAAACCGAGCCCGCGCGAGTGGGAGAAATTTCGGTCTAAATAACCAAGGCATATACCAATTGAGGAAGATATTCATTTCGTGCTTAATCTCCCAAAATGTTCTGCGCGACTGGGTAAAGCTGCGCAATTCGCGATTGTTGTTCTTGAAACTATTTTTCGAATCTCCTACGAAAAATCTCCATATAGTGTTCCGGAACTTGTCAACAAACATTTTCTATCTCCCAGATTCTGGGAGACACGTAACCAGCTACCTCCTCCGCAGGCGTTTTTTGGGGGAGGGGCGCTGGCGGAAAAAATTGCGGGCGCGCGAAATTTGAGAACTGAGAAAAGACGAAGAAACGCCTGCCAACTAATGTTCGATCTTCGGGTTTGTAGTGTCGATCTTCGGGTTATCCATAAATATCTGCTGAAATATGACCCATCGAAACTTGAAACGCCTCGTAAAGTCTTATCGGACCATTCTGGTTATATCTGGATAGTTATGGCGGATAGCAGCGAGGAAGAGATTCAGACATTCGAAGATTTCATGCACAGCAGTGATAGACAGTGATGTTGACATAGTCGGAGCAATTATAGAATACCCGTCCATTTTTGAAACCGCATTTAAAGGCAGAAATACAAACCAGGTTGCTCTAAAATCTCTTTAAATATAATGTCGAAGGTTTATATTTGTGTGTACTTGTGCATTTATCAAATTAAATGGTTTAAAATATAGAACGAAGGAATTGTGTATGATGAACTTTGCTTAATTTGACCCTTTTAATTTATCACTTTTACTAACCGTGCTTTTACTAACTGTCAACAGATACAAATAGCGAAAGTGCTGGACGGGTATTCTACGATTTAGCGCAAATGTAGACCAGCTGCCAATTGTAAACTGGAACGTGTTTAATTGAACCCAATGTATAGATTAAAACAAAATATATTAAAGTGATATTAGCGTCTCAAGTACAATATTTTATATACTAATAAAGGTTGTGTTTTGCATTGTTTTTGTTTGTTTGTATGTATGTATAACTGAATATGCTTTATTAGACATGCTACATGTATTTTAAATAATATATGCTAATGATTCATTATTTAGTTGATATGCTTGCCTTCATGCTTTGTGTTTAGTAGCAAATTACCAGTTGTCGCTTCGTTTTTAAGAAATGGGCCATAGTTTTTCAATATTTTAGCGCTTTGGTGGTAAAAAGGAGAGTTGTTTTAACTATTTAATGTCCAACAGTTTCCTCGATAAATTGCTTTTCAATACGCCTATAAATATGTACGATCTCGAGTACGATCACGTCAATGCTTCGCCATCTTGAAATCATTAGTCGGCAGGCGTTTATTCTCGCTTAGCCCGCAATTTTTTTTCTCCCGCCCGCGCCCCTCCCGCCCTCGCCCCAAAAACGCCTGCGGAGGAGGTAGCGTAACCAGCGTTCAGCGGGGTCGTTCCGCAGCGCGGGGGGACGGGGTAGCGGAAGTAAGACCCTGGGTACGAGGTTGTACAAATACACGGCATGCGAGGTCTGGGATGAGGTCTGGGCTGGGGGAAATCCAGCAGGGGGTACAGATGAAACTCTAGAGATACAACAAGTGAGCGAGGAGTTATTGTGGGCCGTATTTCTAGTTATTTTATGTTTGCACGCGATATTTGAGGTATTTCAGTCTACCATAAGCATTGATCAACTTCTCGAATATCGATAGCATTAAATTATTTTACTTCCTTACCTAATACCACAGCAGAAGAGGCCTTTGATCCGGTTTTTGAAAAATGGACGTTTATCGCTGAATACTCAAAAGCAAATGCTGCCGGCTGGAATAAGTCGATAACCAGGATTAGCCAGGGTAGTTGAAGAAACGACAAAGAAATCTCGGAAACTGCGAAGACAAATAGGGCTATCGTCATGGTTCGAAGATCACCAAGTCTGTTTATAAGCTTCCCTGCCAAAAAAAACCAGATTACTGCAACAGGTCGACGAATTAAACCTCCAAGCGCCATGACTTTCGGACTTCCAGAAAGCTCAGCGATGTACCAATACTCCCAGTAAAGTTGAAATGAATCACAGCAGCCAACATAAAAATTAATGAATAGAATGAACATATAGTGTCTGCTAAATACAACACTTTTCACTTCGGCCCAGTTGATTACACGATGATCGAGATATTCAAAATAGATCCATGGGAGAGCAACGAGCGACAAACTCATAGTAATGGCTACGAGTGGAAACACTACGAAGTATCCATATATGACTTTACCACAAACTGTGTTCGTTACGTACGACACGATCATGCCGGCGGCAAACAAAGATATACAACTTCCAATTTGTCCCAACCAATGTACGAACCGTATTTCGCTCTCTCTTTCTTGAGGTGAGTCATGACAGCCACGTTATACAGCGATGTGGTGGATATATACAGGATGAAGCTTAGCCCTTTAATAAAAACCATCAGCAGAAATATGAATGAATAACTCGAGACATAGGCGTTCCGTTTCAATGGGTTCCCCGTTCGGTTGATGAGGGAAGACTGATTATCTGAGACTGAGAGTACTGAATAGTCTGCTGTTAATTTCAAACTTGGAGTATTCTTGTATGTTTTGAGCGACAAATCGGAGATATTTTTAACCCACAAAGTTGTGTTTAAGAAGTCGTTGGTTCCATTATTTAAATAATCACTTTGTGTTTTATCACATGTGCCGTGTATGATCTTGGGCAGCACTGTAAGAGGCGCCAACGAAAGCAGAATAAGTGTAAGAAGGCATACAAGTAAAACCAATTTTCTTGCTCGATATCGATCAGCTAAAACTCCAATGAGAGGGAGAAATAGAACATGCGCTCCGCCGAGATTTGTGAACCCGATTTGTGTTGCAGTAAAGCCTAATTGCTTCAGGTACAATGCATAATATTGCTGAAAGGTCGCCATGCTTGACCAAAAGAAGAAAATAATCCATCTCAAAGCAATGGTTTTCGACGACCATGAGAAAGATACCATGTCAGGTTATACCTTGTTATGCTGAAATATTCGATGAAATTCCTTTCCAAAGAAAGTTAATGTCTTCAGATTTGCATAAATATCTTGTCACAAGTGAATGCCTGCGTAATAATAGCGTCATTTGCCCACATCAAGAAATAAACCTTGCCGCGGGGTGACTGGAAATTTGTTAAACGACAACGAAAAATCTATACAATATCTCTGCTATATTTTGGTGCGAGGACATTTTCCATATCAAACATAATATTGCGACATCTGATCAGTTCTTGTTTCACGGGTTCAAAATAGCAACTTAAGTCTACGGAATAATAATAATAATAATAATAATAATATACGGTACGCATGAGTGAAGTAGGAAAGTGTATTCACTACGGCGCATTGCTCTATTCCTAGATAATGACATATCGGAGGATTCCTGATATAAAGAGCTAGCACACTATCCTGTAGAAGTCACTAGGTTAACAGTGTTGGCAACGAAACATAAACTTCGTTTCTATTGCTGTCCCTATAGTTCTTACTATGATTCTTTAATTAGACATTAATGCTCTGTTGGGGGGGGGGGGGGGGGTAGCTATTAGAGCCCGATCCACATTTCCTGTCACGTGTTTTTCCCAAACTGGATTAATTTATCCCCTCGCAAGCGAGGGTGATAATTTCGCATTAATATGGTTTGTATATATATATATATATATATATATATATATATATATATATATATATATATATATATATATATATATATATATATATATATATATATATATATATATATATATATATATATATATATTTATATATATATAATATATATATATATATATATTATATATATATATATATATATATATATATATATATATATATATATATATATATATATATATATATATATAATATATATATATATATATATATATATAATTGATGGTTTATATATATATATATATATATATATATATATATATATATATATATATATATATATATATATATATATATATATATATATATATATATATATATATATATATATATATATATATATATATATATATATATATATATATATATGCGAAAATGGCCCTGGGATCGGCTGGTCACGACACCCAGAATTTCTGGGTGTTTAGATATGATAATTGTTGTGGTCTTTGTTGCATTGCCTTTGTCTACTTTGTCAACCTGAATAATTGAGAAATATTCAATGCTCTTCAGAGTTGTTCATGTCAGCATTTGTAGGCATAAAAGCAGCTATAACAAGCTTAATAATCCACCATACATCCATGGTTATCACTTACAAAAGGTATGAAGAAGCATATATCCAATTTAGCGAAAGCTATCACTTCTAATTTGCTGTAAAATTAGCAAACACGGCATTCAGATTTAGATGAATAAATTATACTCGACTGCATTGATTGAGTTTTATGACAAGCCAATCGGATTATAGAATGGACCCCCTGATCAAAAAATTTTATTTCGAGCGTTCGACCACCAGTCTGTGGTCTTCAACGAGAAGAAGGTGAATGGAAAATAGAGTGTGGTTACAATACATATGTACATAACTATGAATGACTTAAAACGGAAATAGAAAATATCAACTAGTAATATATTCATAAATTAATTGCGGTGTTTGTTCGTAAGAATGGAATATTGGCCCGTTAGAGATTTGGCATTATTGTCAGCATTTTCAGTAATATCGGTATGCCAAGATTCAAGTGATTTTCTGATGCATAATTCCCTCACGAATGATTTGCAATGTTGGATGCTTGTGTGTAGTTTTTAACGTTTCTGATATGCTCATTATTTCTGTTTTCAAACGATCGTCCTGTTTCTCCAATATAAGTCCACGAACATTGTTTGCATGGTATCTTGTATATGACGTTAGTATGTTGTTCGGCCGGAACTCTGTATTTCGGTGATGGAAATTGTTGTTGTAAGGTTCGTAAAGGCTTGGTGGTAACGTTGATGTCGTGTTTACGTAGAGTCCGTTGTAGTTTTTTGGTTAATCCTTTGATGTATGGGAGAACAGCTGTCCGTGTGGACTGGGTGATTTGACATGTTTGTAGAACATCCCGACTTGGAAGTAGAGGAGATAGTGTTTTTAAAGACAGATATCTCGGACACGAATGGACAAAATCGAAAACCGTAAAATAACTTATCAGCTATTTTTGCGTCCTCTATACAGAAATAATTAAAATTTATGGATGGTTTATATGATCGAGCTTTAAATTTGGCTGACTCAGTTCATTTTAAAAGTTATTGTGTACCTTAAAACATGTATAGACGAACATCAAATATTGTTCAACGGTATAAGTGTCCGAATAGATGGATTAAATCTTTATAACGCGTTTATGATGAAATGAAACCAAGCTACTTTAATGTATAACCTAAGGGATTCTCTGGACGAAGAGTCACGCCGTACGAAGAACGAATTTTGAATCGTATGGACTTGTTAAAAGAAGGGAAGGCTGAGTGCTCACTTGGACAATAACCCGTCGGTCGTTAAGAGTCATTAGCGGTGCAACTCACAAATATTTGCATGTCTTGGGAATATTTAATTGGTTGAAGTGTCCAAATTTTAAATGGGGGGGGGGGGGGGGGCTGAGTCGCTGAATGCGGTCACTGATTACCTCTGGCTCTCTCTCTGCGTTGCGAACGAAAGTAATTAGCGTTAAAGTGCATTGTACGTCTATGGGGATTTAACATATTTGTTATCTATGGATTATCCTGAGATAAATTGTAATATATCTTGTCAGCTGAAAATTTCCTTCATAGACTTTTTTGCTGTTGAGGGTTAAAGGAAATGATGTCATAGCGGGTATTTGTCTATATGAAAACCTCTTTACAGATTCCCGATATGACGTCATTTCCGTCAAATTTAACAGCTAAAAAGTCTCTGAAGATGAAATTTTCGGCTGACAAAGTATATTACAATTTTTCTCAGAAGAATCAATAGATTACATATATGTTAAATTCTCACAGACGTTATATGCACTTTAAGAGCGCCTCACATCACTCGTAGACTCCTAAACCTATTCCACATTCTTAACCCTAAATTTAATTATATTTGGAATATAACCAATTTCAATTCCGACTCCTTGATAGCTCTCATCGGGAGTTGTGCGATAGCCTAAGCGTGCGACTGAACCTATGGATTCAGCGTTCGATTGAACCTGTGTTTTCACCGCATCTACAAAGATATGAACCCTAATAATTTTAGACGTATTATGACTTATCTCGCTTTAGTGTGCACAATATCCTATGAGGAAGAAACACTTCCCCGAAGTGCGAAGAACTGTTCAAAATCTCAAACATATTGACTTGGAAAAAATATAAATGTAAACGGCATTACGTTTACAGCGTTGCTATGCTGATGCTTATACTGTTGATATTTGTATATTTCACTTGAGAGATGAACACTAACGATTTTGACCGAATTATCGCTTATCTTGGGTTAGGGTAGGGGATTCCTATGAGGAAGAAACATTTCGGGAAACAGTGCGAAGCACTGTCGAAGTTTTAAAATGTGTGGACATAGAAAAATATAAATTGAAATGGCATTACTTTCAAAGTGTTGTTAGGTTGCCTATAGATAAGACAAATATTTGCATATTTCGCCTCAGAGCACATGTAGAAACAATAGTGGGGTAGTATAGGAAAAAATTGTGCGTTTTATGATACTAGCACGAAACTTGGCAGAAACTTGGCAATAGAGTTTGAGGTGCTTAAAAAGATAGGGTCGGGACCCCAACGGCAAAGTGCCTCTAAACGCTATTTGTATACAGCCCAACTAGGTCCCAAACCCCCCGGAGAGTTTTGTGCAATTTAAACTTATAACGAGATTAAATTATGTTAGACTCAGTTGAAAATGGACACAACTACACACTTCCATCTTAAAAACGATATATTTACTTGCTATATTAGACATAACCAAATTTACAATGATTTAAGGGTGTTACTTGGCCCAAGTCCTCCAAGGTATGTATGGAGACAGTGACTTATCAAATGGCACGATTTACACCAAGTTACAGAATGAGGCTGGGTACTGTGACATACGATATCTGTTTCTCCGCCTACCTTTTGGACTCAACTCCACACATGAAGTATTTCAAAGACGAATGAATCAAGCCTTTGACGATATTGATGGCACAAATATCATTATGGATGATATCCTTGTATCTCATATGCGTCACGTTCACTAAATAAATCTGAAGAAAACTATTCCCAAATAGAGAAGGAACTTCTTGTCATAGTTTTTGGATGAACCAAATTTAACCAGTATATCTACGCCAAAGATGTGACCATCGAAACCGACCACACGCCCCTGGAGTACTTGTTCCGAAAACCTTTCACAGACACGCCACCAAGATTACAGCGTATGATGCTTGCACTCCAAAAGTATGACCTGCATGTTGTATACAAGTCAGGAAAGAGCCTATACATAGCTGACACTCTGAGCAGAGCTCCTGGGAAACTCACATAATCTGAAGAAGTAGAAGATCTTTATCAAGTCACACCGTCCAATACCTGCCAGTATCACCACAAAGATTAGCACAGCTTCATGCCCAGACCAAGACCGATCCAGCCTACAGAAACTGCAGCACGTCGTGCACGTTGGTTGGCTAAGTGACAAGTCAGCAGTAGATAAAGCATTCGCGAATACTGGTCCATTCGATACGAAATCAGCGCACAAGAGGGATTCTTGTTACGAGGAGAACGGCTAATAATACTTACGTCACTTAGACGAGGAATGCTAAGTATAATTCATGGAAATCATTTCGGAATTGAGAAATGCAAACGACGCGCCCGTGATGCGCTCTACTGACCAGGCATGAATGACCATATTGCCAATATTATTAAGCGATGCGAGACTTGCCAAACTTTTAGAAGCTGCCAGCAGAAAGAGCCAATGAAAGGACACACGCTACCATACCGACCAGGCAGAAAGTGGCTTTGGACCTTTTCGAGCTACAGAACGAAAATTACCTGGTGATTACCGACTACTTCTCAAACGTCTTTGAGATCCCGAAGCTTTCCAGTACAATGAGTGCATCAACGACCAAGCATCTTAAACCACACTTTGCTAGGTATGGAATTCCAGAGGAAGTCGTTAGTGACAACGGCCCTGAATTCAGCAGTGCAAAATTTTCTACTACGTCCTCACCTAAATATCCCACTTCTGACAGAACAACAACTAATTTATTCATCAGGTGTAATCCGATATATATATATATATATATATATATATATATATATATATATATATATATATATATATATATATATATATATATATTAATATATATATATATATATATATATATATATATATATATATATATATATATATATATATATATATATATATATATATATATCGAAGTAATTAATTAACTATTGATTAAGTTAAAGCTCAATCACAGGTACAGAGCAATGGAAAGGTATCTCTCAACTGGGATGACCATCCCGGCTGCTTCCAAGGCTTGTCATGAACTAATCAAATGTGGTTGCAAACAGAAATGTTCCACAAGATCCAAGTGGAAATAATTCAGAGCTCTGTAACTGCAATGGACAGTATTCACAGGGATTCCACGAATTAACTCAGTTTCATGTGTAAATAATATAAATAACGTATTTTAATGGATCCAGATAAATCAAATTTTACTACGAGATTAAGAATTTGCAATATTGCTACGTTATGGGAATAAATTCATAAATTTGACACTCAATGATAATTCAATAAAAATAATTTGTTTTATTAGATATTTGGATCAAGTAAACTGGAACCTATCGCCTACTAAAATGGATTGGGTTCACGTTTTCATTTTCTGATCTATCTTTTTGGTTATAAAGTTTCATTTTCCAGTAAGAGTGTGTATTGGAGCACTGGGGCCAAGTAACACCCTTAAATCTTTGAAGATTTGGTTAGGTATAATATATAGCAAGTAAATATATCGTTCTTAAGATGGAAGTGTGTAGTTGTGTCCATTTTCAACTGCATTTGACTTAATTTAATCTCGTTATAAATTGTTAAATTGCACAAAACTCTCCGGGGAGTCTGGGACCTAGTTGGGCTGTCTAAAAATACTGTTTGGAGGCACTTTGGCGTTGGGGTCCCGACCCTATCTTTTTAAGCACCTCAAACTCTATAAGACTGCCAAGTTTCGTGTTGGTATCATAAAACGCACAATTCGGGCTATTTATGATCCCAACAGTCCTCACTACAATGGCGCGTGCCCTTAATGAGTCATTACAAACTCGTTAAGGGATAGATCAAAGTGGCGTCTTGGTGAAACAAAGAAGACATAATGAGTATAATAATATTTATTTTCAGTCAAACGTATACATCGATAAGTTTAGCTTCTCATGAGAGTACGAATCTATAATTGTCAGTCTTAGGATTCAATGATTCAATCTCAGGATTCAATGATTCAATCTTAGGATTCAATGATTCAATCTTAGGATTCAATAATTCAGCAGGATTCAATGATTCAGTAGGATGCAATGATTCAACCTTAGGATTCAATCTTAAGACTCAATGATTCAGCAGGATTCAATGATTCAGTAGGATTCAATGATTTAACCTTAGGATTCAATCTTAAGATTCAATGATTCAATCTTAGGATTGAATGATTCAATCTTAGGATTCAATTATTCAGTCTTAGGCTTAAATGATTCTATCTCAGGATTCAATTATTCAATCTTAGGATTCGATGATTCAGTCTTAGGATTCAATGATTCAATCTCAGGATTCAATGATTCAATCTTAGGATTCGATGATTCGACCTTCGGATTCTATCTCAGGATTCAATTATTCAATCTTAGGATTCAATTTTAGGATTCGATGATTCAGTCTTAGGATTCAATTATTCAATCTCAGGATTCGATAATTCAATCTTAGGATTCAATGATTCAACCTTAGGATTCAGTCTTAGGATTCAATGATTCAATCTTAGGTCTCTGGATTCAGTGATTCAATCTTAGGATTCAATCTTATAAAAACACAATTGCACGAAAGAGTGATATATTTTTATGCTTGACAGTCACTGTGTGACCATGTCTTACGTTTTTGAAGTCTGTAAAAAATCATTCGCTACATCAAGTAATCGTCTACGCCATATGAGATCTTTCCACATTAGTAGATGGGAAAATATTTGAAGGTCAGAGTTTCTACGAGTTACATAACGAAATTGATTAGTCGTCGCTTGATATACTTGGTGAGCTGACGGGAAAAGGTGTTGGTCGTATGTTGAATTTTTAAAATTCTTAGTTAAGAATGAATTGTTGTAAATTTGTCTAATCATAATCCACGAAGAAGACTTTTCTAATCTTTAACCTAAACCCTGTATATAAGTTATTAATAAATATATTTGCATTTATATCGTTAGTGGTCTTAGTGTGAACATGAACGTGTTGCTGTCATCCTAATGGGCTACCTCGTATCACACTTTGGAAATAACTCAAGACTAAATGTGCATTGCACGCGTGGGTTCGCATCACACTTGGCAAACATTTTTTATTTAAAATAGAAAAAGTGGCCGGCGAAGGGCCAATTAATGGCTCGCATGGCTCAGAAAGGCCCGTTTCAGAAATACACCGTCTAGCTCCTAAAAATCTTGCAATATTATTTACAAACAAAGACAATAAAACCCCTAATTTATATTTACACACAGTAAAACCATATGGTATAGTATCAAAACTATTTACAATTACATGCTTTTTATAAACAACCCGATAATCTTTACTTTCCGTTCTCGTTATTACACTCTCGACAATTATCGTCCTATATCTGTGACAACTGTTTTTTCAAAGATTTTTGAAAAGTCGTATATAATCAACTGATTAACTATCTCGAAACTAACAACTTGATCAGTCCAAGCCAATTTGGGTTTAGACCTAATAGATGTATTTGGAACTATCTATCTCAACGGCTCTCAAAAGCTGAAAAGATTCAAATCTCAATTAACGGAACTGTTGTTAATGAATCATGTCAGTATACCTATCTAGGGTTATACTCGATCATCACTTGAATTTGCATCAGCACTTAACTTCCATTTTTAAGAAACCTACATCACGTTTGAATCTCTTGAAGAGGATCCGTATCAATGTATCACCATACGTAGCCTACTCCCAGGCCCGGAGCTACGGGGGTGTAGACACCCCCCAAAAAAAATTATCTGTATACGAGTTTCAGTCGGCAGAAGTTATATTTTAGTCGGCAGAAGTTATATTTTAGTCGGCAGAAAATATATTTAAACGTGTTCGATTTAACACGGACAAGTAGAAACATTAACTTTAGCTCATCATGTTTTC
The DNA here is from genome assembly GCA_035772405.1 of Chrysogorgia sp. JL179-B06. Classification (NCBI taxonomy): domain Eukaryota; kingdom Metazoa; phylum Cnidaria; class Anthozoa; order Scleralcyonacea; family Chrysogorgiidae; genus Chrysogorgia; species Chrysogorgia sp. JL179-B06. The sequence goes on from JAYKKM010000382.1 coordinate 704,402, forward strand.
ATTTCGCATTGAGAGTGCGTGATTAACGTAGGACTAATAAACCATTTCACCAGCTGACCAGGATCATTTTAGTAGGCAGTGGCGGATCCACGCACGCGGCGCGCGCTCCCTTTAAAATTCCGCAAACAAGTGTTTTCTGTTTTTTACCATGTCAAGAAGAAGAAGTTTTCTTCTGTCATCACGTTGAGAAATTAGAACGTGTACAAGAGAGAGCTAAAAATCTTTGTGGAGGATAACAAACTGAATGGTTGAGCATTTCTGACATTATAAAAATAAATGCTAATTATTAATGGTTTTTAAATCTTTACATTATAAGAAACCAGAACTTCTTAATGAATATTTCTCTAGATTGACTCATAGCTATGCAACTCGTGGGAACGGTTCGCTGTTGAATTTACCACGTATGAAAACTGAAGCTGGTCTATCAAGGAGCGCTAATATTTAACAGTTTACCAGCTGAGATAAGAAACGAAGTATCACTTTTAAGATTTAAGAATAATATAAAAACTTGTACTTTTTAAATTTAACTAGTTTTTAGTTTTGGTTTGTTTCTATGCTATAATTAAGGTTTTTAGTTTTTAGTATATATTTTTATTCATTCATTATAAAACAGGTCATTGGTTGATACCAGTATGTGAATATGTAAATATTTATTTAAATACTGAACACGTTTAACCTGTATAAAGACGAATAATAATAATAACCAATAACGCTTACTAGTAAATGGTCATTAAACCGTGTCAAAGTGTTGAACATTATCATAATAGAATTGCTTCGTTCTTTAAAATTACATTACTCTAGGTTTAGCTAAAAGTTATTAATAAATACGATTTCACATTCTTGTCTTATGTCAGTAAATTTAAGTTAAAAAGTTGACGGATATTCTATAATCGCTCCTGGGTCTCTGAACTATCACTATTCTGTAACGACTTGCCGGACGTTGTAGATGAGGAAGATGAGGATATTGAGATGTATGCGGATATCATGACACAACATTGTACGTAGTAGCTAAGACTTACGATCAAGTTGCCAATATGCTGAACAAAACTCTAAAGAGGTTATATGAATGGTGCTGTCTAAATGGACTGTCTCCTCATCCGGACGCCGGGTATAGCAATAGCTCTTCTGCATTAACGTGCAGGCGAGTTAATAATATACGATGAGGCGGTTGGGCAGCGCTGGCTGATTGCCGACTAATTTATAAGTGCATAAACCTTTTTTACGAAGGGTACGCACGTTCTCGTAACATCATAGACACGTATGTTATGTATTTAGACTCGGTAATTCCAAAACTGTTTTCAGAATTGAAATCGAGTAAATATTGGCCGAGATAACATGATTTAAAATCTACGTACGACGCACCGGGTTTTTCGCATTTGTTATCGATAGAGCGGTCTAGGCACTGGGGACCATGGACGGGGAAAATAAATTATATGGGTGGGGTAGGGGGTAGTGGTAGAAAAGGCGAGCGAGGAGGTTATTGCGAATTAGTATTTCTAGTCTTTAAGACGTACTCGGTTTTATTGAAATGTGATGTCTTCCGGTTTCGTAGATATTTTTTTATAAATAAAGCTATAAATATCTTGTTGTTCGTTTTTTCGGTTTTTAAATATTAACAAAGCATTTTTAATTTATCCATTTATGTCTTTCAGGTGACAACGTGCTCTGTATTTGTGAGGTTTATTCTTACAGGAGCATCGTGTTTGGACTGTCAGACTCAATTTCTGTCAGGCGCTCGCGTGTATAAATCGTACAAGTTGTAGAATCACGCTCAATTGAAATACGAGTGATTGTGCTCGATATACTATTAACTATTGCTATAGTAGTAACAACATTCCACCTTGGCTATTGCTATAGTAGCCACAAAAAACTATATTGACTATTTAACAATTAGTCAGAATTTGGAATTGGAATTTCAGAATTAAGACAATTGGCATAAAGAATATCAGAGCACATATTCTAACAAATTATAATTGGAAATTATATTGAAATTTCTTGACAAAAATGCAGAGTACATTTGGAGTGAAACATTCCTATTATTTTTAACAGGAAAAAATGTTATTTTATTAAGGCATGAAACTAATGCGGTGTTTAGAACTTGTTATTCACCAAGCAGGCACTGACTATTTACTACAGAAAATTTACACACATTTTTAAATACCACTCGGTAGTCTGAATCACTATTTACACTACTTTCACACTAATACCCATACTGATCAACTGTTTTGTGTCTTCTATCCAAAAGAAAAAACTGTCCAGGTTTGCCACTTAAAAGTAAGGTCTTTCTCCTCTTCTATAAGAACCTCTGTCGTTCAGCATTATTAAAGACGATAAAACATTGATTACTCACTTTCCCAGTCAATATCGTCAACATGCTCGTACTCGTCAACTTTTCTTGTCATCAAATATGCAATAAATAATGCAAGAATGACAGTGGTAGCAATAGAGTTATAAAACAGAGTTGCTTTTGCTCCAATTAAACTGAAAAATAAGCCCATAGCTGTACCGCCTGCTCCAAGTCCAAAGGCAAAAGACAACTCAACCAGTCCTTATAAAATAAAAAAGAAAGAGATCAGAAACAATCAATATAATGCTGTATCTGATTTACAACTACTAATAAGAAGTGATTTCGTTTGGGTTTTTTCGTTACTCAATTATTAATATTATTTATTATAAAATAACTGGAAGTAAATGCGTGACTACACGCGCTCTGATTGGCTAATGAGTCTGCTTTATAATTCAGTAGAGCATAAACTGACTCCGTTTTCGGACAAAATTTTGTCGTATTTGACGAATTTTACGTCGTTTTAATTACAAAGAGACGTCAGGAAATACCTGTATACAAGTTAAATAAACGTAACAGAAGGAAATGTTTCATCTGCAAGTTTAAGGGCATTTTCATCGCCGAAATCGCCAACGTGTTGTTGAGAAACGGTACGTAGCAACGTCACACAACTATATATATATATATATATATATATATATATATATACACCATGACGGCGAAATCTTGAGGATCTTGGACATCATTACGTCATACTCGACCAGCTATCGTGACATGTCGATCAGATCGCTAGGTATTCGATGTAATACCACAACATGCGAAGGAAATTCAAAGAAGCAAGCCATTTATCGCTCTATTAAAGGTAAGCGTATTACATATTTTTATCTATATTTTATCTGTCTTTGGTGATCATTTACTTTCCTATTGATGTTCGTTCAAAATTTAAAATTATCATAAACTGCGCCGATACTAGAACCAGCGAAGTGTGTCGAAGACAATATTTTACAGTGCTTTAAGTTAACTATTTATTATGTTAATTAAATGCTATGACTATTTAAGCGGAAAACCAAGATACACAGTACAATTTATTGAATGGATTGTTTATATATTATTTCTCATAGAACACAAATTTATGAACACCGTATTTACATTCGTCCACCGACTTCTCATTTCATATCAAGTCTAGTGTCTGTTTTATTTCTGATGACCTGTTTTAATATCTTAATATTTTAGATCTGACGCATCTGGAAATTGTTTATATAGCAATGGTAGGAGATAATTATCTTGTTGTAAGTCTGAGGGTTATGGTATCCATTGAGCTTTTTTAAATTCCAATTTTTATTATAATCATCTGTCATTTAATTCCATTTATGCAAAGCACAAGGAGCTTCACATACCTTCTCCTTACAATACAATATTATATTGTATTGTATTGGTTTTATGAAATAAATGATATTAAGAACGAACGGAGTTGTGGTTATTGGGACAGGGACCTGGAATATAATGCCATCGGAGATTAACCAATCATACAAACACATACCTAATTAATATACGAAAGATCGAGAGACACCTCCAGGTCGCTTGAGGCAAGCCTTATTCTACAGTACACGTTACACGTTGTCGGAACTCCTTTCCCGCCCGCCCATCCCTTAATGGGGAGAACGTTAAGCGACTTCTTCGGGTTTTGCATTGTCAAGCACAGACGCGCCGGTGTCTTGCTTTTCCTGACTAGCCAGGTGATAGTTAACCGTTATCATAGTTAACACATAGCATACATAGTTTAACGTGTACCACACTGTTATTTTCAAGGAGTTATTTTAACTCCAAAATTCGGGTCCAAAAAAAAGGTTCAAAATAATCCGTTTTGTGGAGTTAAATTAACTCCCGTTTTTGGAGTTAAAACTGAACCAACCCGTGTTTCGGAGTTAAAAATTAACTCGCGTCCCAGGGGGTCTGGGGATTAATTTTCACTTTCGGAAGACCAACGTGTGATTCGTACGCGACCGCTCGTGCTTGCTTAACTTAAAGTGCCTATGACATGAAATTTTTTTTTGCTCATATGGACTCCTTACCATTTAGTGATAACAAATTCAAAATATTTTGGTTTTCTGAAAAATCCTTCCCATAAAAAAATCAGCTCAAAGTGTCCGGTTTTGACGAATTTTAAGGGAAAAATATATTGGGAGACTTGGCTCGAATGTGACGTCACAAATGGGAAACACGATATATTTGTTTTTAAAATAACAACACACAAGTACGGCTGTATCAAGGTTTTCGATCGATTTTTCTACGATTTTTCGCAATGAGCGACAGTGAAACTTCCAAATCGACATCGGGTAAAGACGGGGAAGATGAGGATTGCTTTGATTATACGTTTGGCACCATAGTTCCGTATCTAGATGACCCTGTTGCGTCGGGAAATGATGAAAGTTCAAGTGATGATAACGAAGACGAAGATAATATTTCAAGGCAAGAACTAGAGAAACGCTACGAGGGAATCATTCCTGTGAGCTTGTGGTATGTAAACTGCTTTGAAATACATGAAATCTTTTTATTGTAATTACTTAGATACATGTAATTATTTTATTGTAGGTGCAAATGTGGCAATTGCGACAGCACACATTTGATCGGGGCACGCGAATATAGATGCTGTAAGGAACTAACACCTGTATTGGCAAAGCTTTGCTTCGAAGGTATCGACCTAAAAGACCTGCAATGCATTTGTGAACATGACGACTTTAGCCCTCTTACTTACAGAGCGGTGTTACTAAATGTTGGCCCGTTGCTGCGAGGAAAAGATGGGAAGAAATACAAGCGTCGTGGAACTACCATGCATAGTGAGAACGAGTAAGTAAAATTATATTTGCATGTCTTTATTATTATATTGATGACTTATCAACTGTAAGGACTTAAAATAGATTAAGAATTTCTATAACAGTATTTTAAAATGTATGATAATAATATATTATATGCAATAAGAATATAATTAAATTATATAGAATTATCAATATTGCTTTATTGTGGGTTGCCAAGGTCAACAGGCTTTGATACCTTTTAGGTAGAGCAAGTATAAATTAATTATACAAAGTAAAAGTTTGAAACAGTTCTACTCTATTACTCAAGTTTCACACAGGAAAATATATAAAATGGATATATCTATTTGTTTCAGATTTTGTCGTGCTGTAGCATATCGATGGTTGATCAGGTGGTTGTGTGGATGTATTGGTTGGGAAAATGCTCGTCCCCTATCTGCCTGCATTTATCATAATATCAGGACCACATTTGGGGCAACTGGTTCAGCTGGCTTTCGTCCTTCAGACAAACAATAAGCTTTCTCCAAAGGAAACTGATGAGTGGTAATAAATATAATAATGCATGAAAATAATAGAAAATAATTATATAGAATTTTTGTTTGTTTGGTATCATTATACTGTACATACCCAATCTGCATTTGGAAAATGTTAAGGTTAAATGTAATTAATATTTTGGGACTAGTTGATGACAACAACTTTAATGTTCAAATCATACAAGCAGATAAGTTTTGTCAACAAGTCCTGAATCACTCTGGGGCTAAATTGACTTGAATGAAATTGCATAAAGCATGCAGTGCAAAAGCAGAAACAAAGACAATATTTCAGATAATATTTAAATGTAAAACAAAAAGTGTAATTTCAACCCCACCAATTAAATACCTATATACTGTAGATAGTTATTTTGTACAATATTATTTTGTTATTGCATAAATACTGTAGCTGTGCTTCACTTGTATGCTCAAAAGAGTACATGTATGCTTTACGACCAAATAAAACAAGAGTGCAAATTAATCAGTTCCTGTGTCTGTATTTACACATCTTCCTTTGGGATGCCCTTTTCGTGGTTTCCCACAAGTGCGGCAAGTGGGAGCTTTTCTCTTTGACTTGCTCTGTTGTGCAGCAGCCTCTGCCCTTTCCTTCATTATGGTGTCTTGTTCAACACCTACAAACAAAATCAAGTAAACCTATTAATACATAAGAGTTTCTCGATTGACAAGTAAGTGTATGAATGTAGAATTAAAAGGGTTTTCAGTTTAATTCCCTGTCATTGCAAATACCGTATAAATATTCTCTGTGCCTGGGAAATTTTGCACATTAATGAAAGTATTATTCCAATAATTGTCTGGCATTACATTTACACTGAGTCAGGTACTGTAAAAAAGTAATGTACATTGGGTATTGTAACAGCTATAACTATCATATACCTGCAGGCTGCAACTCTGTCTCAATGCTTTTCCTCTGATAATGTTTTCACCATTGCTTCGGCTTTTGGCAACTTGTCTGGGAAAATCTTGTTTAATGGCCCTGGGCATTTATTTTCGTATTCCTCTTTAGTCTTCTTCAGGTCAGCCAGGGGTGTTGATAAAAGTAGCTCCCTGATGCCAATGACATATTCTAAAACACATTAAATGAATTGCTTTGTCCCTGCTTACAGGTATATTGAAGCACTTCATACGCTTCTCAATATTTTACTGATGCCACACATATTTACATACAGCATTTAAATACTGTACAGGCACACATATTTAGAACAATGCCAAATCAAATTTATTAATTATTTTATTTACCATATGTTGGAGGTACTGGTACTTCTCTCACCACTTCATCTCCCATCTTGAACTTAGGGTAGGTCACATGCATGTATTGTGTACCATCTTTCTTTCTCTTTGCATCTCTCTTGATATTCTCGTTGAAATGCAGGCATGCCAGAATGTGTCTGAAATAAACAAAATATGTAAGTCATACCCTGGTTGAAATTGACTGCACATATTGTTGAAAGTGGAGGAAGCAGTTGTGGGATACCATCAAGAAGTAAAATGTTTTGGTAGTACATTTATTCATTTTGTTCATGAAACAATACTGGTACCTGCAATATGATCCCATCCATGAAAAACACAACATTTTAGGATGCCACTGATTGAGTGTTGAATGGAACCCTTCCAAACAACTGGTTTGCTCAAGAGGGGAAAGTCGTCGAACGTCATTAATCAAGGCTGTTTTTGAAAGTAGTAAATTCAACTTCTCATAACACTTTGTTCCTAAAAATAATTTAAGTGGCACAAACCAAATATTAATTGAAGATTTTAATATGCACAATATTTATTGGTAAATTATTGGCCATCGATTCACCAAAAACTAACTGTGCCCAGGCCTGCCTAGAGAGGGTAAAGGTATGTTTACACACTGAGTTTGTTGTGTACGATTCATATTCTGGCATATGTAATCAAACAAGCACATGTACTGTTGTTGAATTTCAAATTTTGCCAAAATAGAAAATACACCAGAATCGTACACGACAATGTGTAAACGTACCTTAAGCCTACACCCCTAACATGGCAGAGGCCCAACTTGAGACAAGCCCAAAATTAAGATGCACCTCTAAAGGCTGATGGTGGGCACTGAATACTGCAAAATATCTCTAGACCTACAGTATGGTAAACAACACAATTAATACATTTCAATTCTTTCAAACATATAATTCCTTTGATTATATTTACTGTACTGTAGGTTTTCAAATTATAATTGAAAAGGTATTATACAGAGTACAAATTATAATACAATGACATACCAACTTTAATCCATTTTTTTTTACTAATTTCACCATGTGCACAACTCTTGAATAATTCATCATCATGGTCGGTATGCTTGTTGGATATATGCCGGATCAGTGATTTCCACTTTGCCACGATCAAGTCACCAAACCCAACCTTTGTTGATGTTGCACACCAGTACATCTGTCGCCTTATAGCCTTGATCCATAGTTTGATGCGCTCACATCCTTTCTCTTTGCTAGCCTTCAGCAATCTCTTTGTGTTGGATCTTTCCACATGCCAAACATCAAAAATAATGTTTGACTGACTTATGGCACTCAGCAAACCACTTGGCAATTCCACGATGACGGTCAGAAACAAAGGTTTTAATTTTTTGACCATCAGAGATCAAAAAACCAAAACCACGCTTACAACCTTCAAGTTCCATGTTGTTGCTGCTGCCTCCAGTCTCATTCGCCTGAATTCGACAAAAAAGGAACAAAGATCAAAAAATAAACCCTACAAAATATAATTCTCACACTCTTTTATGTTGGCAGCTGCTGCAGCAGTCTATCACAATGGGTAAATTATATACACACCGAGTCATTGACCCACATTACTTGCTGTGGGGAACCATTATGCTGATAATTAGAGTAAAGTTATTTTTGTAGGAAAAACAGCAATATACAGTTTGATCTCCACATCCTTTTATGAGAAGAACATTTCGATGAAGGGCCTTTGCTACCAGTACTGTATATAAGCTTTCTGTGCTATATAGGCAATATAGGCTGTTCTGAAAGAAAAAAATCACCTGTAACAATTCAAAGTGACCAATCTTCATTTCTGTGCAATTCATGAAGGTATATCCACAATATTTGGCACTATGCCCCATGGAATCGAAACGACCATCACCACTCCAAACATTGTCATTACTTGTTTTCCACTTGTTCAACAGGTTTTGTTGGTAAGATTTCCAGTAACGGATGATAGTGGGTAGGAGGAGATGAGATTGATGTTTGAAGAATGTTCGTATATTGTAGGCAGATAGACCCATATGTCTAAACACCAGCAAAACCTTACTAATCGATGCACCAGATGCCAGTATAGCAAAACTCAGCAAAACATTTCCAGCAGGATATTTACCAAGGATGCGAGGCTGGGAATTCCACTGGAATGAGTCGTGGCAATGCAAGCACTCCTGCTCAACACATACTGCTGTACCATTCGTTTTCATTTTTACCTTTGGGTCACTTGCCCTACATTTAAAGCAAAACAATGAGAATAGGGCCAGAAGGTTGGTATAGAACACAATAAACTTGGGCTCGAGAGATGAGGGTGATATTAGGCTCCATCTATAACAAAAAGAAATACTGCTTACACATGGTTATGTTTGATCTGCAGCAATTCAACCGTGCAATTCACAGGTTGCCAGTAATGATAATTAGCTTCATGGAAGCCCCCCCCCAAAAAAAAAAAAACTACTTTAAATACCTAATCTCCTCACTGTCATTATCATCACTATCTTCGGCAGGACTTTGACTAGATGTCACTGATTCATCTGTGTGAAATGATTCCTCTGTCTCAGATTCGAAAGTTTCACTGGTGTTGTCTTCATGTTGACTATCACTTGGTAGATTGTTGTCCTGTGAGCCATGAGACACTTCGGATTCATCTAGCTTGCCTTTTGTATCTGCTGACAACTTTCCACGAAGTCTGTAACACTTTTTCTGCAGGGCAACCACTTTTGCTTTCATTTTAACACATTGTGTACAGCCAGTTTCACCAGGTTGCTCGTTCTCTACACATGGCTGGTATGCCCCTTCCTGTTGTTGATGCTTTTGCTCTGTCGAAATGGACTCGACTTGGGTAGATCCCTCGACTTGCACGTCAAAGCTACCAGCGTTTTGTATGTCAACACTAGAACTCTGCCCTTCCGTCTCAGATGGCATTTCTTCTCGAATTTCTCGCCACATCTACAGTAGATGAAAATGCGAGATTTGAAATATTAAGAAAACGATTTCGTTTTGTCGAGAGTTATTTGTAGATTCAAATATAAGAATTTACATACCGGAAACACATGCCTAAATCCCACAATTAAAATATCAAGCGCAACAAAGAACCACAGTATTTTAAAAAAGCGCATGTTAGCTTACCTGTCTTCTAATGCGCTCGGAGATTTCGCCCTTCTGATCATCTAACAGGGATTCGTTTGCTGCATCAATTGACGGTATAGCCCCTCGTTCCAACCGTCTCTTTGTAGGAAGACTTGATTCACCTCCAAGCACGGAAAATGTGTATCTTTCATGAAAAGACGAAGCATCAAAATGAATTGAGCACAGCGCCGAATACCGTGTTGTGTTGAAGCTAGGTCTATGTCTACGCACGAAATTTACCCATTTTTTATTGATTTCTCCGTCTGCGGGAAACAAATGCATCGATATGCCATCCGTGTACGTCGAGTTTTTGCAACTTTGTAAGTTCGGCCCTCCAGCAACGCAGTATAAACCACCAGACTTCGCAGAATCACCCTTCTTCCTTGAAGCCATGTTGAAGTGTATAGAAATTTGATGTTATGATTCCCATTTGTGACGTCACAAGCATAATATGGCCGCGCGAGAAATTTCGCACCTAATCTCATACTTTTCTTGCTCATAACTCAGAGACTAAAAACGAATCTACATAAACTATATATCAAAACGAACAGAGGAAAACCGATTTTATCTAAAAAGCCAATAAAAAATTTCGTGTCATAGGCACTTTAAACTTAACTTGATTTAACCTAATCCGCGACTAATCCGCCTGCGCCACCCGATCACTCTATAACTTATAGAAATATTTATCGTATATAATGAATTATTAAAAGCACTTACGAATCTTATTTTCGTTTCAAATTTTTGACCTACTTTAATAACTTGTATAAATTTTAAACAATCTATTAAATTTCGAAGATTTTGTTGAGCATGTAGACTGCAGTATTACAAGTTAAAGTGCCTATATCACTTGTGGGATCTTTACATATTTATAGTAATTGGAACATTCTAAGAAGATTTGTAATATATCTTCTCAGGCGAAAATTTTATCTTCATGGACTTTTTTGCAGTTAAAGTTACCGGATATGACATCAAAGGAGGAATTTTTGAAGCAAGAAACAAAAGAAAACTGATTTGCAATTCCTCCTTTGATGTCATATCCGGTAACTTTAACTGCAAAAAAGTCCATGAAGATGAAATTTTCGCCTGAGAAGATATAGTACAAATCTTCTTAGAATGTTCCAATTACTATAAATATGTAAAGATCCCACAAGTGATATAGGCACTTTAAGAACAGAACAGAACAAAACATTTCTCAACTAGACATAAAATATATGTTTAATAACTTGGACAGTACTCGACGATTCACAAAGAAAGTAAAAAAGCCAATAAGTATGGCATTCAGACTTAAAAGCGGCGGCTGTAGTCGACAGCAGCATGAACGTAAACCTTGGGCCAAACATTCTTGTTGACAGGAAGACAGGTTTCTTTAAAAACAAATGGGTTCTTGAAGCATATTCCTTGTCCCTGATTGCCGACAAAGTCTTCGAACCGAAGGACACTTCAAATCCAACTACAGTTACAGTAGTCTACAGATAACCTGAATATCTTTCCGTGTTTTACTGGCTTTTCCCTGTCGCTGCATCATATGTCCGAGTTGATATAATGTAAGAAACTATAGCATTTTGACTCGTCTGGGACTATTTTTTTAACAAATCTTCTCAGACAACGATATCCCAAAAGGGAGTATATTTTTCTAAGTGTTATTTGCAAGGAGTTAAAATAAAAAATAACTCCACTATTCGGAGTTATTTAACTCCCAATAGTGGAGTTATTTTTTAACTCCGCCTAAATGGGGTAACAGGGGTGTTATTTTAACTCCTTGAAAACTCGGGCTGTACGTTGGCCATCGAGTGTTACAGAAATTTTGGCATCGTCAAGCACAGATGCGGGTGTCTTGCTTTCCCTGGCTTGCCAGGTGATACTTGGTCGTTATGTTATTATACTATAACCGCTAGCATATATTTAACGTTTACCGTATAGCTGATGACAGACTTAGAGTTTAGGTATCCCCAATACGTTTTTGCTTACTCTGGCATGGTCGGTGCTCGTCGAGTGTCACTTGATCAGTCTAGCTGTCCATGACCTAGACACAGGTGTCTAGTTATTATACGCAATATACGATCGCGTTCGACAACCGGTTACGTATCTCCACGTTGGAGAACACTTGTCAGGAATCCAAGCCCCCTAAGGCACCGTTTGTCTCGTGCAGTTACGGTCGGAGCCGCGTACTGCGTATCTCTCCTCGCAGGAGAACTCTTGCCATTACCCAAAGGAGGATTTCTCACCTATCCCACAATGCAACCGTTTGAAACATATTATCAACGCGCACGGCATGTAAATTTCATTTTGTCGCCAGCTGTCATGGACGTCAGAGATGTAGTCCCAGCTGTGTTCGCTGAATATAATTGCTTGTATTTGCACTGTTTCGACCTTCGCGTCCAGAAAGTTATAAATCCAAAGGCCCTGCCTTGTATTGAAGTTTATACAGTGTTGGGACATGTTAGTTTTGCAGCAAAGATACGCGAACGACGTGTTGTTTTGTTGCTTCACAGCGAAGAGAATATTGGCAAAGTACGCGGACATTTAAAATCGCCTCTTGTTATTGAAGTAACATCTAGTTGTATTTACAAGGTAAGTTTAAACTGTAGTCACTCTTTAATATATCAAAACGTTAAGATAAACAGGAAGTGCAATCTATATATTTTTATGCCTAGATTGAAGACGACGGACCGCACAAAGGTTGCGAGATTATGATAATTTTCGCGTTTGATATCCACCACGTAAACAATTTCAATCGTAGCACAAGGTGAGGCAATGCAAGTGCTACCAAATGTCTCGACAAATAGTGAGGATGAGACACCTTCAATGCCTGTTCATCGTTTCCTCAAGTAGGAAATGTTTTGTGGGAAGCGGAGAATGTAGAAAACGACCCAGCACCAACACTTACGAGGCAGGAAGATGTTCAAGATGAAAGGGTAGACGACGCTGAATTTCTTAATGCATCTGATGACGATACACTAACTGAGGCCGCAGTTGAAGTAAAAAGGTACTGCTAAACAAACCGGTTCTGTTGAGCTGAGGTTTCACAATGAGCCTACAAATATTAATGACGAAAATGCCATTGTTGTTCAAGCCAAAGTTAATGAATATTTTTCGTCTATTGGATGTGTCCCAGGGGAAAATATTCCAAAAATTCAAGCTGCGATCACAAACAATGAGATTGAGAGAGTTTTTTTTTTCCAAAGTGCAATATCCATATATTTGGGGAGCTGGTGAACATAAATATGTCCCACATGTAACTGTCACCAAGAGAGGAAAGTGGTTGGCGGATGATAAACATTATAAATATAACATTTGAACAAAAAAGCATTTGTAATTACTGTAAGAAACTACCATATATTTTTGCTACATGTATTCACTTTTAAATTTTTAATTTTATATTCAAATATTTAATTATATTTTTAATAATATACAATATTGACTAATGTGTATTACATCATGCATGTAATTGCAAATCCTCAAGAGGAGGCTAGGAAAATATGCACATTTGATCATATTTAGATCAGATTTAAATTCCCAAAATAATTGTCAAAATTATGAACTCAGATGGCCCAACCTGGGCTCAACCACTGGGTCTGAAACTAGCAATAAATTTCTTAAACATGTTTTAAATCCTCCACATAAACCAAAGCACTTCAATCTGGCTACTGCTATATGGTTTTACTCAGTAGAGAGACTAAAATGCACCCTTAACCCTTTACAGTTGTTTTCATATTACTTTTGCCTGATGTGTTGTCAATTAAATTGCGAGCTGTGAATCAAAGTTCTTTCTGAATGGATAATTGACAACGTTGCCAATTTAGGAACGAACTTCCCAACGAACTTCGCAACACAAAGCGTAAAAGTAATGTGAAAACAACTGTACAGTAAGCCCACCATGTCAGTACCTTTCCCTTTGATGACAAAAAATCATCTGGCATTAGATAGAGTAAAATGATAAAGTGCCATTTGGCACTGGTGGGGCTTAAAGGGTTAATAAATCAAATTAAAAATAGGAAAAAATAATTAACTATTTTCTTCGAGTGCCAGGTGAATTGGTATTGGTGGCAAACCCATTTTGCTTTCCTGCATTTTGCAAGGCTTTCATTGCTTCAACTGACAAAGATATAAAGTTTGAGAGTTTAGATATGTAAAAACTTGTTGGAAATTACTCTCAGAAGTCAGAAAATCCTATTTCAGAGATCCTAATTTAAAAATTTTCTGGGGGGCATGCCCCGGACCCCCCAATAGTGCACTCCCATTACCGCTCCCCCCAATTGACTTTCTCTTGCTACGGCCCTGCAAATGCTGGGGTTGCAAAAGTTGCAGACACTCATTTGTTACATCCACCAATTGCCCTGTAGTGAGGTTTCTCAACTTTGATAAGAAAGATGCTGGGCACACTGTTGAAGGTGTTTTGGGTGTTTCAGCAGCAGTCCCACCCTGGCATCAATGGACAAACCAAAGTTCATTTCAGCTTCTTCCAGGGTCTTGTACTTCACCCTTAAAACATTTACAACCCTCTGGCGAATAGAGCTCTCTAAAAATATATAAAACAAATATGGTCAATTTTTCTCTCACGTTAACTGCTGTTATTCAAAATACAGTTCAATTTACATGGATAGGTACAGTCATTATTTTTATAGAACTAAAATTAACTTTTTAGTGTTATTCGTCAAAATCTATAGAAATGGTAGTTCTCACAGGGAGGGGGCCAGACTAGAAATTAAATTTCTGTCCTTTAATTTCTAGTAGTAGTAAAAGGCCGATTCTAACTCACTTTTAGGTAAATCCACTAAGTGGGCGTGGTCAAAAAATTTAACCACGCCCACTTAGGGAATTTCCCTAAAAGTGAGTTAGAATAGGCCTTTTACTACTACTGTCAAGGTCAAGGTCAAGGTCAAGGTCAAGGTCGGGGTCAAGTTTCAAGGTCAAGTTCCAAGAATTATCTCAAGAAATAATTCCAAGAATTCCTTAAGAGAAAGGGCGTGGCAGAGATACCTTAAAAAGGGGCGTGGTAGTCACGTGGTCGGCACGTGGTCAAGGTCAAGGTCGAGGTCAAGTTCCGAGAATTATTTTTGAGATAATTCCAAGAATTCCTTAAGAGAAAGGGCGTGGTCGAGATGCCTTAGAAAAGGGCGTGGTCAAGTTTTTTAAAATCAGGGTGTGGTCGAGTTAGACTCCGGGAATTATTGCGCGATGTGGTTCACGTTCTGTAGCAACGACGTGCAGTCAGGCTTGGCTTGGTGGGTTCGGGTGGAGGTTAGAGTCAGACGGGTCCTGGTGGTGGTGCGTATACCCTATTCCGCGATGAGGTGATGCCCCAACGCCAGAGTGTTTACCTTGTCGGGTAGGATGTACCGCTTGTCGTCGTTACTACTTAGTGCTATCTTGTTGACCGTCTCTGTGTAAATTTCGTGTTTCCTACTTCTAAAAGTATTCATACTTCTCATCTGTGTCTCTCCGGAGAACAAGCACTCTTTATAGTTTTCAAATGTTATTGATCTAGTTACAACTCCTTTCTTTATCCCCTTACATCTCCTCTGCTCTGAGTTGTTAGTCTTACATGCGTACAGCTTGGCTCTTAGACCAACAAACTCTAGGACTTGCTCTCCATTGTTCTCGTCCTTGAATAGACCTACAACCTTTTTATTCAAACCTGTTGGAATACAGGAGGGGTGGTCCTTAGAGTACTCAGAGGTGTCGAACCTCTCTCTAACGTCATTTGAGATGTCTTCGTAAAAGTCGTCGGTGTGTATCTCGTACATTAGACTGTCAGTGTCGGTGAACAATAAATTAGCAGCATCCCCATATTTAGGTTTAATGTATTCGTAGTGAAAC
This sequence comes from Chrysogorgia sp. JL179-B06, assembly GCA_035772405.1. Lineage (NCBI taxonomy): Eukaryota > Metazoa > Cnidaria > Anthozoa > Scleralcyonacea > Chrysogorgiidae > Chrysogorgia > Chrysogorgia sp. JL179-B06. Next base: position 720,222 of record JAYKKM010000382.1, read on the forward strand.
TCGTACATTACAGTCTTACTCAAGTCTAAGATACTCATCCCAAGGTATACGGGTTTGTAGAATTTCACTTTTGTTCTCTTCATGTGTACTGCTATTAGGTTCTCGCTAAAGATTGCGCGATGACTGTAATTTGGCTTGGAAACAAGCTTATTCATTTTCTTTTCGTTCGTCACTAACTTGATGTCTACCCTGTTCCTGATGTTTTCCATAGTTTTTCCGAACACTGAGTTGTTCATCATCTTGAAGAAATCTTTCTCGAAACTGTTCGTAGCCTTTGTTCTCAGTTGTGTGTTAAGATCTATGTACTTCTTCATCCAAGCTCCCTCTCTGAAAGTAATCCCTCTATGAATTTTTGTTAACTTCATTCCATATTTAAGATACATCTTAAGGTTCTTACGGTGAATAACGTATTTGTTCTTGTTCATCAAGTTAGGGACTAGCTTTTCCACTCCATTAATTATTAACCTCTCTGGGGCTAGAGGATAATCGTTATGAGCATCGTGAAGTTTCTCAGGGTATTCTAGGTCGACTTCTAGAATACAAGGTGCTTTCTTCCAGTTCTTTAGTTGTGCACTGTTCATCCACTTGAAATCTCCCGTAGGTAATTTCATATTCATAGCACATCCGTAGAGGTTGTTTGCGTCAAGGTATGGTAAGTATACGCTAGGTTTGGTAGGATCGTGTTTTGCTCGTGGTTCTGACTCTGGTGTTTTTGTGTACCCCATATGTTTGTTATTGGCTTGGGCGTGTCTTTTTGTGATGGTGGAGACTCCTCCTCTGATACCTCTCTCCATCATCAACAACATGTCAATATCGGTCAACAACTCTAGTTCTACTTTTGTTGTTTTTAGTAGTGCGTCCCATGATAGCCCTGGAGATGTGTAATACCATGCAGGGTCTAGTCCATAATTTTTCGTACAAACAGACCTGAAGTTCTCGAACACGTCCTCCAACAACAACACGTCTGTCAACAGGTAGAGGTCGTGGTAATCCTTCATGGTCTTCATTCCAAAGTTTTTCCAAACTTTTTGGGCGTGCTCATAGTCCTCGTCGCTGATGTCTGTGTCAGTCAGTTTCGAGTAGAACTCTTCTTTAGGAGGTAATTTTTCCTCTTTTAGTTTCTCTATCTGATCCATGTACTCGTATGGGTAGACACCTTTCTTGGAAACTAGCTCGAAATCTTCGTCTTTTTCGAACTGTTTTCTTGTGGATACTAACTGGTCTTTAGACAAGTTCTTTGCTAGTCTATCTAGACTAGAAGCCATGAACTTAAAACTGTCTAAGAATCTAATTTCTCTGGTGATAGGTTTTTCTTTACCAGTCTTATCAGTGTAGTGGTCCACCACAATATTTTTACTGAAGGAGACGTATTTCTCCTCGTTACACGGAATACAGTTTATGTCTCCACCTAGGCTTTTGATGAACAAGTGAGCGTCGTATCCAGACAAGTTGTGGAAAATAACAGGAATAAATTTTGGTAATTTGTATTTTAGATTACACGACGTGTGTGCAGCTCCTCTGAATTTTCCTGTCATGTGACAATGGTCTCTGACTACGTAGTCTTCAGGGTAGGGAGAATCTTTTTCACAAATCCAGCACTTTGTGCTATTCTCGAAAATTTCCGTCTCCTCAGAGCTTAGGTTCATTGGTATTATCACCTTGAATCTCTTGTACGCTCTACGCGCAGCTTTCTCTATCTCTTCTACGAACGACTTGGCCAGGTCGTCTTCCTGGTTCTTCTTGGTTCTACTTACTGGCTCCTCCCAGTATAGTTTGTCATCACTACATTTTAGGTGGAAGGTCCATCCTGATGGTGTATGGTGTTGGTATTTGTTGGTAAAACTACTGTTTGGTTTGTTCTCACATCCTTCAATCTTCTCGATGAACGACTCAAAATCAGCGTAGATCACAAATGGTACGTCTTGTGTTTTGTGGTTGTTTGTGAAAGTTAGTTTGTCATCTTTACCTTTTTCCGGCATTATAGTTTTAATACTATTAACGTCTGAACAGTATTCGTCGTGCTTTTCTAGTGACTTAGTATTCTTGAAGCTATTTAGACATCTATAACAATAGTGAATCTCGTGTTGGTGGTTGTTATTCTTACTTGACATGAGTCTACTCATGTTCTTGATCCAGACGTAATGAGATGTTGTCTCATTCTTGATGTAAAGCAAGTTAATGATGTCTCTAGAGTTTCCTTGGATAAGAAGAGGGTACACCTCACCCTCATCGTAACCAAATACGTTTATTCCTATCTTGTTATTTTTTGAAAATTTCTTAATGTCCTCTAGTGGTGTTGGAAACATAACCTCGGTCCAATTGTAATTCGTCGAAGCTTCTTTGAGTTTCTTACTTAGTCTTTCTTGGTTTTTCTCTTCAAGTGACGTTTTAGCAACAGTTACAGACCACTTGAAACACATATCGTCCTTTTTGTTTCTAACGTTTACGATGGCTTTTTTGTGAACTAGTGCTTGTGGTGTAGGAATGTGGGAGCTCCCAGACATTGGTGTGTACTTGTCGATGTGAATGGTTAGTCTCACAACACGAAGAAGTCTCCAGTTACTTCCTCTAGTCAAGTATGTAGAGAAGCTCTCTAACATTTTCTCAACCATCTCGTTGTACGTCTCTTCAGAGTTTGTGCCAGGTAGTATAATCTTTGTGAGAGTGTGAAAGTGTGCCTCAGCTTCAACCTCTTCGTCGTTCGCTGTGCGAACCATCACACAATCCAGAATTAACTTGGTCTTAATTCCTTTTTTCATCTGTTTCTTCCAAAGGTCTAACACAACAACTTTTGACTGTTCTAGGAACACCTTTGGTTCTGTGTTTGTCCCAGCGTTAATCTCAAAGTTGTTTGAGAAACCCCTAAGTGAGGTCTCACTCTTTCGTGGTATAGTTTCTCTAAATATAGAGTCTATCTTTTCTTTGAACAAGTTGAAAGCACTTGTTGTGTGTTTCTTAATGGGTTCTGGTATGTGGTCTACGATCCATTCGTTCCATTGACTCATCTTCTTTTTGAAAGTTTTGAGAGACTCCTTGAACAAAGTCATACGCTCTCTCACACTTCTTCTTGGTGTGGGAGGTGCAGGTGTAGGTGTCATTACAGGTTCTTCGAGTCCGTGTGGAATTGGTTTATCCATTATGTTTTCAGGATGTGTCGTTTCTTCCATCCTACTTGACATGTTATGTCTATATACTATAGGATATGTTTTATTTCTTTAGACCCTTACCTAAAAAGAGTCGTTTTATAATTTACTATACTAGTACAATGTAATCACGCTTCCAAATTTCTCAAATGCTTTTTGGTCTTTAGGTGTTTATATTTAGAGGTCACATGGTATGGCCTATCGCATGTCTCACACACCCATTTGTGAGTGTTCATCCACACTTTAGTTTGCGCTCTTGCTGCTCTTAAAGCTTCTTCTTTGGTTTGGTAAATTCTAGGTCTTCCCATTATATAATACTATATGTTTTATTTCTCTAGACCTTTTCTGATCCACTCGTTGTAGTATGGATCTCCTCTCCCATCCCAACCTAGATCCTTGTATACTACGCTATACAGGTTATACTCGAATCGTACCTTAACCTTACCAGGTTTGAGGTCGTTAAGACTACCTCTCAACTCTATACCTCTTCTAGAGCATATTCTTATGACATAGAAAATATATTTCGATATGTTCTTGACAATCAGTTTGTTTCTTTTAAGAGACCATACTATCTCTATAAAATCATTGACAACTGTTGGTATGTCACTCTCGCTAACTAGTCCAGTCAACATTCTATCTAGCCACTTACTATAACTATGAGTCGATTTCTTGTACATCCAAATGTTAGGTACAAAGTTTCTCACGCGTCCGTAAGTAGTCTCTCCACACTTGTTACAACTAAATACACCATCTTCGATTTGGGTTCTGTGGTTACTACACTCATAACAGTACGTGGTGTCGTGCCACTTTTTCGGTGTTGCGTGCTTACTTCCGTTCTTGATCTCGTCCAATGTATACCCTAATGTAGTACCACCCCACTTTTTTGATGCAATCTCATCTAATGTATACCCAGCATAGAACATTCTCATTGTGCGTTCGTCAACCATCTAAGTTACTATACTATATGTGTCTTTAGACTATAGTATAGTAATTTTGTTGTTGAGTGTCTCCAACTCACACTTTATTGTTATGACCTGTTTTAGAGCGTCTGATAGTAGTTGTTCCAACTCTTCTATCTGATGAGTTTGGTAAGAGAGTGTATCTGTCAAGTTACGCTTTTTATCGAATTCCATAGCCATCTCCTTCAAAGTTTTAGTGCTCATTTCTATAACACTCTATATATTAAGTAACCTAAAGGTAGTCCAACGACTCCAACGAATACTGTTTGGTATTCTTTCATCTCGTCCGAGGGTTTGTAATAGTCTGACAACTCAGGCTCTTTACTAAATGTCTTCCCATCATACTGTATCGTAAGTACTTGTCTTAGTTGATCCAGAGCGTGGTTCGTGTCGTTTATGTCTGCATTAGCATCTGACAACTGTTGTCTTAATTCCTGGACTTTATCTCTCTGACGAATCTCGTTCTCATAGAACTTTTCTTTAGCTCTTGCAAGACTCTCCAATGCTTTGTTGTGTCTCTTTATCTCTGTCTCGTAACCTGTATGGTTTAGCTTGCTGAATAGAAACCCAGCTCCTGCGAATGCTATGGCGTTGAACAACCCACCTGCTACCGCACTAGCCATTATATATTACGCTGTGTTATTTCGAGAACGGGTCAATAGGTAAGTATTTCTTGCTCTGCGCCCACTTAACGAGTAGCGTCGAAACGCCTACAGCAGTCGCTAACTTGAGGGTGCCCTTCACTGATTCGGGAGTGCCTAACGGTTCTTTTAGTACTTTCTTTGATGCCATGGATACGGCTACGGCTCCAGCAGTCACGAGGGCTGCGTCGTATAGCTCGTTCATCAGTTCTTTTCTGTCTATTGATGCCATATATTATACGACATGTTTTAATCGAGGCTGTCGAGTTTACGTGATGGTTTTATAACAACGGTCTTAGGCTCTTCGCTCACTACTTGTTTGTCTTGACTAATCGTGTAGTACAGTGAGCCAGCGGCTATTACCACTCCAATAGTACCTATGATGTATCCGTAGTTAAAACTATCGTCCTCACTTGTGACTCTCTCTCTCATCTTCCTCTCTTTGGCTGCTTTAGATATAGCAGCCAAGCGTTTGCCTGCCTCTACTCTCTTAGGGTCTTTAACCCTTGTTGTAGACGTTATAATAGGTACGGACTCACTGTCAGTCATCTTATACTATACGTGGTGTCTTGTTACAGATGACCTCACAGTCATCTCACAGATTATCTCACAGATAGAGTATTCGGTGAAAGTATTTTTGGTGATTAGACAGTGTGGTTTCACTCTTAAATCTTCTATTGCAGTACTCGCACAGAACTCTAGAGTCTATCATATATGTTTCTATGAAATGTATTATCTCATGTTGGTCTGAGGATAGTAACGTGTTGTACCCTTGTGATCTTAGTCTCCTTAATACCCTCAACTGGTTATTCCTAATAACCCCATTACCTTTAGGTGTTTTGAACTCTATAGCAAAACCATTGTATCTCTTGTGTAGTTGTGGAACTATCAAGTCTGGTTGTCCACCACTGTAACCTTTCTTCCATCCATCTATTCTTTTAGTAGATGTGTCTTGGTACTCACCCAACCCTGGGATGACTATTGTTGGATGGTACTCTCTAATGTACTTCACAATGTCGTAGTGTAAATCTGTCTCATTCATAATCGATAGTTGGTTATGTTGTGTGTACTGTCCCGTCTTTCTAATAGATGGTAGGACTTCTGTGAATACCCATTTTTGGAACTTTCTTGCTGACTCGAGTTTCGATGAGAAGACTAGAGCGTAAACTCCTGGCTCCGATATTAATATCGTGTTTGGTTGTAAGTTTAAAGGGGGCGTGATTCGCGCCCCCCTTCAAACACCTCTCGTTTGACCTTATATGTATCGTCAACGTGTACGCTGATAGCCCACTTCGCGTTTTTATACCCTAATGCCTTAGCGACTTCTTTTCCATAGAACCAAATATTGTCTCCATCTTTAATAGTCGTGACAGACATGTCGTTATTTTTAAATATTTTAGTGATACTCATCACCTATAATGTACCACGTGTTTTATTTTGTGTTTAAATAGCAGTCGTCTTAAGAGAGTAACCACTTAATAGCACGAACACGTGATCTGACCAAGGTCCCATTTTGAGGTGTTGGTCAGACTAGTCTGTTTTGACACTCGAAAACTCAGGTCCCAAAACGGGACCTGAGTTTTTGTCGTCTTTCATGTGGAACACACTCCTGGTTCTGATATGTAGACCGACCGTGTGTGACTCACCCCTTGTATCTTACCCTATTTTGGAACGTTGGTCTCGTCATATACTTTATTGTACCTTTTCACCATTCCGTTGATTGGTGGGCATAAGTCAGTCACATTATCGTCCAATACTTTAACGTCTGAGAGAAACGTTGACTCATTGTAAGGAAGACCTCTAAGATACGATCTTAGTTGTGTCAATATCTTTTTGTAGCTAGTGTGCGCAAACTTGCAATGCTCCACTCTACTCGTCAGATTGGATTTAGCCAAGTAGCCTTGGATGATCACACCAGGACCACTAATACAAGCAATGATTAGAGGGTTAGCGGTTATCGATCCAGCTACAATACCTACTGTCGTTAACCCTATGCTAGTCATGTTTAACGATAGTTTAACTTTCTTCAACCTCTTGTATTTCCATTTGTAACAGGCTTCTAGTTTGTGGTAGTACGCGTACAAGCGTTTGAGCTCTAGCACCTCTTCCTCTGACATATCCTTTGATATGTGATTGAAAACAACAACTGACTTCTTCCTCATATATATTAGCTCACATCATATTCCTTCATCATATCTCTACCAACTAGTATTATGTCTCGGCTAGTCATGTAACCAGAGACAATCTTCACACCGTAGAACTCTATCAAAGACGGGTACTTATACGGTGCTAGTGGTACTCTTGATCGATGAACTCCAAAGATCGTTACGTAAGGAGACCCTATCTCTTCATGATTAGCTGTGAAGTCTGAGTCTGTTGATCTTATGTTGTTCACCTTAACGTAGGAGTTACCCATCCGCCAATGTATTGATATCATATGTCTCTTGGTGATGTCGATGTTATTTGGGATTGTACACGTATACTCCTTTGCTGGAGAGCCACCACCATATGATAATTTATCGTTTTCTCCTCCTTTGTATCCTATGTACTTGTCCCACGATCCGTCATCGTTTGAGATAATTGCCTCCCAATCTATAGTAGAAACCCTCGTGACTAATCTCACTACCATAAAAACGGATATGTCACAGTATTGCATACGTGGACAGTTAAAATGCACTCCAGCTTCAAACGGAATTGGAGTTAGCTCGGGGGATAGGAAGCTATGACCGTTGTTAACACCAATAATAGGACCATACGTTGGATCGTATTGAACTAACATGTTCGTTTTATCTCTAATGGTTTTCACTTTATTTGTTCCACTGTGGTATTCCACCATACTCACAGCATGGTTTGTGACGTTAAAATCAAATAGAACGTTATAGGACTGCGTTCTAAAGTATTGCGATAAGTATACAGACTCCAACACTTTTTTATTGATAGCATCCCAATCGTCTTCTGGATCTGCTACGTTTTTGAGTGCCCTGAACGCCATATCTATATTCCCAGACATCCTCCCACCGCTAACGCTTAACTTAGGGTCACTGTCTAGATGTCTCTTCGTTCTTCTTAATATTTTGTCACTCTCGTAGTCTCTGTCCTCAAATCCATAACTTAGACTCATTATGCTATAACACATATTTGCTCACTAAATAGCCAGACACAGCCGAGACCCCTAAGACTAGCCACAACTCTGTCGTGTTGTCACCTGGTGTCACTTCTAGACGACGTTCTTGATATGTCACCTTTGGTTTGTCAAGTGTCTCCAGATGCTCTCCACCTTCCTGGTGTGCCACGTTTGATGTCACCAGACGATTCGTCACCTTTGGTTTGTCGAGTGTCTCCAGATGCTCTCCACCTTCCTGGTGTGCCACGTTTGATGTCACCAGACGATTCGTCACCTTTGGTTTGTCAAGTGTCTCCAGGTGCTCTCCACCTTCTTGGTGTACTTTCTTAGCCTCAGTCGTTTTCGCGTGGTTTAACCCAGTGTTTACCCCAAACTTCATACTCTGTGTAGCAGTCTTCAATAGGTTGTTGTACCCAGCGATTTTGTTCTTTAGGATTACAACGTTACTTGGCATTAACCACGTAGACGGTGACAGCGCAAGGTTTTGGACAACGTTAGTGTCCTTAATCGACTTGTTCATGTTGAGAATCCACGTTGACACGTCGTAGTTTATAACACTATCCTCCACCAACTTTCGGAACTCTTGTTGAGTCTCTAGACTGCCTGCAGAATCACCAACGACTGACACACGTGTTCTCGCTTGTGCACCAAGTGTGGAGTAAACAAAGGCTTCTATGGACTGATTTAGGTATTGTCGCCCAATGTTGGTAAAACCATTCGACACCAGAGGAACGTATCGTTTGTAGTCGTTCTTAACGTCGTTAATCGTGAAGACTCTCTCCTCACCTGTTGTACCATCAGCAAGGACTTTACCTTGGTAGTAATGTTTTCTAGGAATCTTGTCTGTCTTACCATACAATTCTCCAGCGTCAAACTCTCTACTTATCGATCTCATACTCTCACCACCCTCCATCCTTCTGAGAAGTCTTCTAACAGTAAAGTATAGATGAAACTTCATTACACTAGTGATAACAGGGTGAACTTCTTGCGATGGTGACAAGTGTTGTAACGACACTCCACAACAGAAACTCGCACAATACGTTGCAAACACGACCCTATAGTAGCTCTCATTATCGTCCCACTTTGACTTTGTCTTTGACGTGGTGATTTGTAATATTGGTAACTTTGAGAGAAAGTAGTTCTTTTGATTAACGAAGACTCTAAAGTTATTCACTGAGTAGTTCAACACGTTTTCCGTTGGATAGCCATCCCAAAGTCCCCAGTGGTTATTGCGACCTTTTGATAGTGGTTGGATAGTTCCACCAGATAGCCATATTTTTGGAAACTTATCGTCGTGACCTTTTGGAGACTTGTTGTTGTGTAACCAAATCCACATACTCTTGTCGTTTTTGAAGGTATTACTAGTTATGTTAGTGCTTATGATGTCGTTGTTTCTAAAATATATGTCAACGCCATTAACCTCACCATCTTGTGAGACAGTTGGATCGAACTCAAACTTACTCAAAGTGATGTGAGGGTACTTTTTAACTAGATTCAGCTTAGCCACGCGTATGGCATTAGCTATCTCTTCCTGGTCAGGTATTATTGGTTTGTTTATCGTTAGATACTTGGTGTACACAGGGTTACTCTTAAACCTACTCGAGTCTACACTAACGTCACCAATATTAGTTTTCGTCACGAAGAATATATGCATATGCATGTTGTCGTCAACATCAAGAAAAAACCTATTCTTGTCAGCATAAGGATACTTTCTTCTGAACTCATCCATCATAACATACCGTACGTTATATGAGAGTGGTAGTATTGATTAGTGGTTCAACGAAAACTATAGACCTACCAGAGTCAGCTCTAGCAACTAACTCAGACCCTCACTTACTAGTGGAGAAGGCAACCATCTTTTGGAACTACGTTAACGTAACCACAGCTAACAACAAGATAACTTATAACAGTAACAACCACGTTTTTAGTCCTGGATACCACACCTTTAAAACGATTGCCGACGACTTGAGAGAGTTAGGAGACGTCAAGCTAGTGGCTAACAGATATGACTCGACGTGTACTATAACAACTGATCAGCAAATAGAACTGTTTAAATTTGGACAACTTCTAGGGTTTGACGAAAACACTACAATAACCACCACAAAAACCAGTCCTAACGTTGTGAACGTTAACAGAGGACTGAAATACATACAAGTAACATCTAATATTGTGGACAGGTCTAATAACATAGTTAATGGTAGCAAAAGTGGTTGTATCGCAGTACTGCCAATAACTAGCACACAGACACTTAAGGGCTCTGTACAACATTTTGGTGTTGGATCTAAAATCCCAATAAACAAAGGAGTCATCAACCAACTAGAGTTCAAGATAACAGATCAGGACGATAACAGTATTAACGTTGGCGAGGTGTTGTTAGATTTACACATCACGTAGTGTATATGGAGCAAGAACTAAGAGATATTTACTACAACCCATCAACTGGTTACCAATCTGCCGAGAGGCTGTACCAAAAGGCACAGGAAGGCGGTCTAAACGTTAGTAGGGTAAAGATAAAGGACTGGTTAAAATCTCAAGACACGTACACCAGGTACAAACCAGTTGTTAAGAAACACAAGTTTAGACAAACATTTGTTGACTATCTGGGTGAGCAGATGCAGATGGACTTGGTTGACATGGGCAAGTACAAGCATAAGAACAACGGGTACTACTGGATACTAACAGCCACTGAGATCCTTAGTAGGTATGCTTTCGCAATACCCGTCTATAGGAAAGACACGAAAAACATGACTAAGGCTGTCACAAAGTTACTAGAGATGGCTAAGGTTAGATTTGGCGAGTACCCAAAGCTGGCTCAGTTTGACGACGGTAAGGAATTCTATAACGTTGGTGTGAAGGATCTATTGGATAAACACGATGTTAAGTACTTCAGCACGAACTCTGACAAAAAGGCAGCAGTCGTGGAACGGTTTAACAGAACACTCAAGACGTCTATGTGGAAATACTTCTACAGTAAAGGAATGTACAAGTGGATTGACGTTTTAGATCAGCTCGTTAAGAATTACAACAATACCAAACACAGTACTGTTCTAATGAAACCTAAAGACGTTAGTAAGAAAAACGAAAACGAAGTATGGACGACGTTGTTTGGGTACCATTTCGGTGACTACCCACTACCAAAGTTTAAAGTAGGTGATACTGTCAGGATATCAAAGTACAAGAGCATATTTGCGAAAGGGTATGAGGCTAACTTCACTGAGGAGCTATTCAAAGTTGCGAAGGTCATACGTGGTGACCCAACCGTGTACGAGATAGAGGACCATGAAGGGGAACCTATCGTTGGTAAGTTCTACGAGGAAGAGTTGTCAGCTGTCGATAAAAAAGACGATGTATATAAAGTTGAGAAGATAGTGAAGAGAAAGAAGGTGGGAGGTAAGAAAATGGTTTTAGTCAAGTGGCTTGGCTACGATAGTAAGCACAACTCATGGATACCAGAAAGTGATATTCAAAATATCGAGTAGTATATAATGGCTGAAGGAGGGTTCGATGAAATCGAAATGCAACGTCTTGACGAGTTTAAGGATTATACAGACGAGCAGTTAGAAGAAGAGTTTGAGACACTTGACAATACTACACTCATAGAAGACGAAACAGATCGAGAAAAAACCGTTAGATTAGCTAAAACCGCCAGGGTGGAAGTAGAGATAGAGAAGAGAGACATAGCACGCAGATTACAAAACAGATTTATGGAGACATTATTCACAGGCAGAAAAGATGGAAAAACAGTGTTAATCACTAGTAAAGGCAGCGATGTCACCACTGAGGCTCCAGCAGTAGTGTTTGCCGAACCGGCGACATATGGTGACGTCCACGACGAGAGCTTCAATTTAGCTTTCGAAGAGGCTAGCGAAATCGAAAGAAGGTTAGGTAAGCTAAAAACACGTAACAAAGAGATTTTAGAAAATGGTATAAAAAGAACCAATCTAATAGATAGAAAAATACGTAAATTGTATAAAAAAAGACTCAGTAACGACGATGTGTCAAGGAATATAGTCAATAGGTCATATGTGACACCTTCAGGTTCTGTTATTTTCAAACCGGTAAATGAAAAAGGTGAATATTTGAAACCTAAACTAATACTAAAACCTGGAAAAAATGGTTTAATCTACAGTACAGACAAAAATAGTAAGAGTGCGATTGAGCAGTTTAAGCAGTTGGTCGGTCAAATCCCCGACACGACAACTAACGTTAGAACAGAAAACGTAGACACCCCAACAACTGACGATAGAACAGAAGACACCACAGTTTCAAGTGAAGACTTCCCAGTAATTAGAACAGAAATGAACTACGATAACGTATTTGGGTTAACAGAAGAAGAAAATCGCGAGTTAATAGGTGTCCTAAACCCAAGTGATACAATCGACCCAGACACTAGACCACAATTTCTAAGAGCGCAAGCCGACTATTTTCAGGACGCTATAGACAAAACACTTGAAGAGAGAGACAATAGTGATGACTCTATAGAGGTAATTGGACTTGAAGAAAGAATAATTGGTTTAAGAAAAGCTAGGGACCTAACCTTAGGACAATTGGAACGTGAGACTGTTAGAGAACAACAAGAAGAGGACATCACTCGGTTACAAATAATAAAGGAGTGGTTTAGAGAAAATTGGTTAGGCGCTTCAGCTTTAGGAATAACCATAGCCTCTTTTATCACCACGATTATAATATCCGCTAGAAGCGTAGTATTCAAAGGTGGTCAAGCACTTGGAAAACTAGGAAAAGCTATAACTAACCTAGCCACAAAGGCTGGTCCTCTACTGGCTGGACTGCTAAACGTGGTGGCAACTGCGTTAAAGTGGGGAGCTGCAGGCATATCTTGGTTAGCGTCTAATTTATGGATCCTAGCGATAGCACTAGCTTGGTTTGTCTACGATCAGTACAAACAGAGGAAATGAAACATGTGTTATAATATATAGTATGAACACTAGTGAGAAAGAGTTGCTTCCTGGATATAGACGTCGTGAAATATCTGCTATCAAAGGCACAAGAACCCGTCACGTTGTGACACTGAACCCTAACAAAGCCAATCCAGAGGAAGAGTTATACATTGATATCCCAAAGACAAAGGGTAATACTTGCTTGGTACCCTCCAGTTTCCATCTCCTATTCGACTTCAAAAGTGCGAACGCGAAATCATGGTTTCTTAATAACCTCTCGAGACTACTCTCTGAAAAACTGGTTATAAAACTAGCAGGTGAGACTGTGTACGACAACTGTGGTGAGAGTGTTATCGGTACGTACAGAGATTTATGGAGACCTAAAACAGAGCGAACGGCTATGATCGAATACGGCCTAGCAAACGAGAACCTTCGAAAGTTAATCTCGAAGGACGACAGCGGCGCGGCCAGTGGAAACGTACAAAAAGTTAGCGATGGTCTGATGTTCTCTATTCATGGTACCAAACAAAAGATTCAACTTGACAAGATTCTAGAAGATCACGGTTTATACGCACCGTATAATATGAACAATAATCTCAGGTACATAATCACACTCCCTAAAGCAACTGATATTATGGTGGCTCAATCTGGATCAGCTGTAGCTGGATACACGTTGGAGAACCTCGAATTGGAGTACGAAACTATCGAGAGTCAAGAGATCGCTGATGAAGTATCATCTCTATACGCATCCGGTAGGTCTCTATCATACGAACACGTCACGCTAATGAAGACTGTGGAGTGGGATAAAGGAATCACACTTATGAACGAAAACATTAACCTACCAAGAAAATCAATGAAAGCTATCGTTCTACTCTTCACAAATAAGACAAGAACTGACAGTGAGGAGTTCGTCTACCCAAACATAGAGTCAGTCAAACTTACTATTGAAGGCGTGCCAAACATGGTATACAGTCAAGGAATACCAAAATCAAGACTATGGGTAGAAGCGAAACGACTATTTGGACGAAAACTAGACTGTGACCAGCACATGACTGTCCAAAAGTTTTACAAAGACGGTTTCGCTTTGGTTGTTGACCTTAGATCTATCGAAGATAACGCGAAAGTAGCCACTGGAAAAAAGATCGTGAATACTCAGTCAGGAATACTGATGGAAATCATTAAAAAAGTCACAACAGCGAACGTCATGTGTAGAATATTCATACTCTCCGACGGACTCGTAAACCTTATCAACAACGATCTACAATCAATCCAATACTAAAACATATAGTATTCTATATGAAAACACCTTTTAACATGTTAATTGTTGGTATGACAGCCTGTGGTAAAACACACTACCTATTGGATATGATAGAGAAAGAATACACGAACCATTTCGAGTACATCATTCTCGTGTGTCCAACATTTGAATGGAACAAAACGTACACAGAGTGGAAATACTTGAGAGACCCAAACTTTATCGCTATTCAGTGTGAGCAAGACAAGGTCGACGTATTTCTTAAATATGTAACTGGTATTTACAAAGGCACCAATTCATTGATAATACTAGACGATTGCGCTGGTGGACAGGACGTCAAAAACAGAACAAGCGAACTAGTTAAACTAGCCTTTAGTGCTAGACACTACAACCTATCCACAATAGTCATAACACAACAACTAACCTCAATTAGTAAACCATACCGTGAGAACATCTCGAAGTTAGTAACATTCTACAACCCTAACAGAAACGATATGAAAATTATCGTAGACGATTATCTCAACGGAGTTGATAAAGCGGAAATTGAGAAAATAATAAAACAGTTGAAAGACAACGAGTACGCAAGATTGGAGATACTTCTAAGACATCCATACTCACACGAAATAGTTACTCCACAAAAACAAAACATATCGTATAGTATAGAACATGCCAAAACGCAAGACAAAAAATCTTGAGACAATTGATGAACTAATTGAAGACATACGAGAAGCAGAACAGGAAGTAGTTGACGAACCACAAATCGACACGTCACAAGTTGACGACACTCCTCAAACTGATGTAGACAAGAAACGAGACGAACTAAGAAGACTCTCAGAGGACGCTGAGATAGACAAATCCGTCGCTTATCTCAAAAAGGCCTCAGATAAAGTTATCAACAAGATCTACGAAGAATGGGAGGTAAAAAGAATGGAGAAAGCGAACGTGTTTCTCTGTGACCTTTTAATAAGCAAGTTCGCCCACGCGTTAGGAGGGTTCAACGCTATTGAATCACCTGAAAAGCTTGAAAAAGAGTTGATTACTGACCAGCTACTTAAAAGAGACGTAGAGAAGTTTATATCATACGTATCCCCCTACCTCCCTTGTTTAGGGTTGTTATCGGGTGGACTAACAACTAGTAAACACGTATTTAGTCACATGGCTAGAGAGGAAACCCCTGAGGGGAAACCACCGAACGAGTGAGACAGTGCTATCTAATTACAATAATTCACAAGAAGACCTAAAGACATAAGTATATAACAACTTAATGAGGTTTGAAAACTTTGAGGGATACGAATACTTAACAAGACACGGATACCCAACAGGACGCAACAACATCACGAAACACAAACACCTAATAGAATACGAATACTTGGAGGATAGTGTGGGTAACAGCGTGAGGAGTTGGGAGACAGTTAAGGAAAAAATAATGAGACTCAACGACGAGTTACTCTACATATACTGGGTGATAGATCTAAAAACACAACTCTTAACTAACACTAGAACGGAACGTGAGGGGTTTTACGAACACTTCAAAGGCACTGTACTGGGAAGAAAGATAGCCGGCATAAAAGCAAAGTTACGGTTTGCCAGAAACCTAGAATAGCCCAAGCGATCGGAACAACACACCTCTACAAACCACGTAGACTCCAAACGGATCTGACTTTCGGAAAACTGTCCTGACACCACAAAACGGATCGGCCACGCCTCTTTTTTCGAGACGTCTCAGCCACGCCCTTTTCTAAGGCATCTCGACCACGCCCTTTCTCTTAAGGAATTCTTGGAATTATCTCAAAAATAATTCTCGGAACTTGACCTCGACCTTGACCTTGACCACGTGCCGACCACGTGACTACCACGCCCCTTTTTAAGGTATCTCTGCCACGCCCTTTCTCTTAAGGAATTCTTGGAATTATTTCTTGAGATAATTCTTGGAACTTGACCTTGAAACTTGACCCCGACCTTGACCTTGACCTTGACCTTGACCTTGACAGTAGTAGTAAAAGGCCTATTCTAACTCACTTTTAGGGAAATTCCCTAAGTGGGCGTGGTTAAATTTTTTGACCACGCCCACTTAGTGGATTTACCTAAAAGTGAGTTAGAATCGGCCTTTTACTACTACTATTTCTTGCCAGATTTTTAACAGCATAAACAAAAGCAACAGACTACTTTCACCATGGTGCTTTCACAGTGCTTTATTTTCTCCAAAGTATTACTGTATGTTAACATGAACCGAGCAAACCCTATTATTAGTCTGAGTCAAGATGACATGTTTACATCAAGTCACCATCCTACCCAGTACCTGGTCAGCTGGTGTAGGACTTTGTTTTATACTAAAATAGAGCTTTTTAGCTACTCGGGTAAGAGTAATCTTACCTATTCGGGCTGATGCAGAGCCAACTGATTCCTGAATGAATTTGGCTGCTTTAGTCCAGTACTGGTGATATGATTTCATTGCAGGCCAAACACTGTCTGTTAGTTGTTCATCCTTGTTCATCAACAGTCCATGGAATACGTTGCACATTTACTGACCTTGAAAATTTGAGGTTTCTATTAGTTAATTGATTTTCCTATGGAAGTAAATGTGACTTTATTCTTGTTGTAATTAATATTAAATAAATATTTTTGTACAATAAATCAATTTTCAACAAAATAGAAAAGAAACAATCTCAATCAGCGGTTAGTACTTAAAATGCAAATGTGTCCAATAAACATGTTATAAATATTCAATACCTTCGATTGTGGAGAATACAATCGTCGTCTGCGACACAAATACGTCGAAGAATTTTCCTGCTGACCTCGCTGTGTGTATTTTCTATATTTTCCAACGGTCGCTTTCTGGCCATACACATGCTCACATCTTCCTAAATATTCTCGCTATCCATTGCAAAGCAACATTTGCATTAAAGTATAAATTTACCACACTTGCCGACACGCTCGAGTAGAAATATAATCATGTTCGCTTCACTTGGCGCCGAAATTTTCAAAACGTTTGCAGGGATATTTCTAGGTGAAGGCAACGGGACCTTTGGGGACCTTTAGTGAATTATGAAAGATAAATCATTATAGTATCCATTGCTATCAAGCTTTATCCATAGTTTTTTACATATACCTTCACCTATCCACAGATGTCATGTATACCCTCTTCTAGACCAACAGCTAATTGCCGAATGTCAACAAACCAGTGGATAAATGCGGGGCAAAATCTCGTATTTATTTCGATTGTGGCATCAAATATTGTATATTGCGATATAACTGAGATGCCATAGCTTGTTTTAGTAATTCAAATGTGAGTAAATTGCTTATTGTTTTACTTGTATGTTCAGTTGAACTTTTTACAAAAAATGCCGCGAAATGTGGCAGCCATGTCTGAAACCGGAAGCGTTTCGGCTAGAAGGACGCGCAAGGTGTGTTGGGATAGGTGAGAAATCCTCCTTTCCATTACCCCATGACGAATCGTTTACCACCGTTAGCCACGGTTGGCACCCCGGGGGCACGTATATCCCAATAGGAGAGCTATTGTTAGAACCCTCCCCCCCGGATCGCAACACTCATTTTCTCTCCCCGTAAGAGAGTGCTTTTTCATCGCCCTGAGACACCGTTTACCTCTGTAGTCAGGCTCAGAGCCGTGTTACGTGTCTCTTCCCGTAAGAGAGTTCTTGTCAGAAAGCACCCCTCCTGAGACAACGTTTGTTTCGATCAGTAGGAGGAACCGTACTGTGTATCTCTCCTCGCAGGAGAGCTCGTATCGTTAACCCAATGAACCATCGTCTACCTGACACCATGAACCGTTGTCTGCCTGTATGTCCCCTTAACACCGTTTGCCTCAGTCGGTCACGGTCGGAACCGTGACACGGAGCAGTGACACGCGTCTCTCCCCGTAGGAGAGCTCTCGTCAGTAGCCCCTGAGGAACCGTTGCCTCGCTACGCGACTCCTCCCCCTTTGACAGTTCGTAGTTGTTAGAACACCATTTGCCTTCCGTTCCGCGTGCACCAGCCCTCGACTCCCCCTCGACGAACTCTTGGCGTTAAGGGTTTCTCACATATCGGAGACATATTTTGTTTATTTGTCGCGACGTTCCGCGCGAGGCCTGTCTTCTCGTAGGTAAACTCGATATCGTTAATTCGTTTCGTTACTACTCAGGCACGATTGGCCTCATGGTAGCATATGCAGTATCTCGTTCAGATGTGAAAATACGTCGGGGCGCTGCATGCATATACTCAAAACGTCTATTTAGTCTTGTTCTAGGACGCATTGGGCCCACACAAACCAGGGGTCATAGAGTTGCTGTCCCATTTCTTGGGGGATCCATAATGTGTATATCGTATATCAGGTTTTGTCACCGTCATTCAGTAAGTGTTTCGTTAGTTAGTTTGTTAATTTCTCCACCATGGTGTGTGATTTGTAGTGTCCTACGCATGGGAGAGGGTTCTCGGCTACGTGCCACATCACACACCGCTTAGTCGCGCGTACTAGATTACTAGGCCTGAATAGGATAGAAGTCTACCGAACTACTTCGTACCCAGAATTTTACTCTGCCCTGGTGACGTCATTGGCCAGGCATGGGTATTGCAACGATACCTCTCAAGGACGCTATACAACCCTCCAAAAAGAGAATATATATAATTTATATACATACATGAGGTGTAACTAGGTCGTGCTCCATCGGTACTGGACGAACGTGGCGTTGTGTAGCGTCGCGCCGCGTTGCGTATATATAATATATATATATATATATATATATATATATATATATATATATATATATATATATATATAGCGGAATTAGAATTTAGGTTGAATGTATTGTCGCTACTCGGAGTTTCACGCACTATGCGATCATCAGGCAACTGACAGATCGTGTTATACACACACACACACTGTAAATTCAAAAGAGTCATTTTGACTCCTTTGAAGGAGTCATTTTTTTGACCCCAGGACGACACCTCGAAGGAGTCATTTTGACTCCTTTTTGGCCTACTCCTTTAAAGAGTCATTTCTACCCTTTACAAGAGTCATTTTGACACCTTCGAAGGAGTCATTTTGACACCTTCGAAGGAGTCATTTTGACACCTTCGAAGGAGTCATTTTGACACCTTTGAAGGAGTCATTTTGACACCTTTGAAGGAGTCATTTTGACACATTTGAAGGAGTCATTTCTACTCTTATGTAGGGTCAGACGACACCTTTAAAGGAGTCATTTTAACTCTTCTTTTGGGTCATTTTTACTCTTATGTAGGGTCAGACGACACCTTTGAAGGAGTCATTTTGACACCTTTGAAGGAGTCATTTATACTCTTATGTAGGGCAGACGACACCTTTGAAGGAGTCATTTCTACTCCTTTGAAGAGTCATTGGTACCCTTTATGAAGTTCATTCTACTCTATAACAAGTTGTGCAAATTAACAATGTTATTTGAATGATTCCTGTAATTTGAATGATACATGCATATTGCATACTGTATACACAGAAACAAAAATAGAGATTGTGTAAAATAGTTTATTAACTAAATATGTCAATATTTTCAATAATTTATTAACTAAATATGTCAACAACATACTGTACTCGTAGGTTTTAAAATCTACTTAAACATATTTCTCAATAGTACATTATCGGTCCTAACAGGGTTCGAATTAACGTTGTGCAATGTGCAATTTGCACATCGTTTGGGCCCAAATAGTAAAAGTTGCACATCACTTTTCAAAACGATGTGCAGAAAACAAATAATCTCAGTATTGAACACAAACAAATAGTTCTGACAAACTATAAGTTAAGTTAACAGTCCTATTTCCCAAAGGTTGAAAAATTGTGTGTATTTTCCGCAGCCACGCAAAAATTGCTATTAAAATTGTAAAGAAAAGCCATAATCGATTGACGATTGTCGCGCGACGCCATATTTTGCGTGTTTGCTCTAAAGTGCCCTGGGAACGAGTCACTTTCTTCCCGCACAGGCCCGCGCAATTTCCAGGAGTTGCCCGCACAAAATGGTGGCCGAAATTTGATCTTTGTCGCGCATTTTAGCACAACTTTCCAATCTCTTAATCCAACAGGTAGCAATGGCAACCGAAAGTATCTCATGCCTAGCCTAGAATTCCTTTTGGCATTCAATTTTTCGCACACCATTATTTTTCTTATATTGAGAGGGCCGCCCGCTTGGACATCAAGTTTTCGGGGCGGGGGGGGGGGGGGGGAATGCACATCATTTTTACTCAACTAATTCGAACCCTGGGTCCTAATCAAGGTAAACATGATATTATCATGCCCAATTAATGGACATTCAAACAACTGGCCCAGATTAACATCTTGTTTTAGTAACTCACACATATTTCACTAAAAGCCCATTTAAGTAACGATATTCGGTTGAAACACTACGTTTATTTATTTCCTGCTAAGCTGTGGACCTAGTTACTCTGTCCTAATTCATCAGAGGAATTATAGATCTAATGAAGGCATGAGTCAATGTGTCAAAGACTTTGGAAGAGTTTTGCAAGAAATAACTAAACGTAGTGTCAATTTTCACTAAAAATTCAATTAACATTATAAAAACATGAAATTTTCAGTTATATTATCAATGTTTTGTTTCAATAAAATGTTCTAAACTGTTTTCATCCTTTATCTTCCTACCAATTGCATCCCTTTCATTTCTCCATGTTTGTGCCATAATGCCATTGTTGCCTCATGCTTCTGTGCTTCAGGACATGAGCTGAAAATAAATAAATATATAAATTTTAAAATATTAATAAGAGGGATATAGTCCTACAGGTATAAAAGAGATATTTCTAGAGGTATTTCTAGAGGTAAGTGAAGAGGTACAGTACTGTAGCTCTAAATACTTGCTTTTGTTAATTACTTTTTTATTTGAAAGGAAATAATGAAAGAGAAGTAATAGAGATGAGAATGCAGAATCAACCCCTCACTTGACCTATAACATTGACCTACGGTATAATCCAGAACCATAGTGATAAATTAGGCAGATATACATACGGTACCAGTCAATTTAACAATTAGACAACAAGGCACAAGTGTTCTATGCAAGCCAAGTTGTGAGTTGTCTAACGCTCATCACAAGTTAATTGTTTTAGTATCAACAAACTAGTCAGTCAAACTTAAAATATGAAAATAAAGACAAACTGCAAAGTTTCTGGATTGTTTTGATTTTCAAAACTGGTGCTTAATCACTATAAGTGTTCTATCACAAATAGACCTATAGTAGCATAGCCAATTAGCATTGGCGACAGACCACTAGTTTAAGTTTGTTGTCTTGATGCCATTGAATGATAATTATCCAATGGCTTTGCTGTTACTAAATTTAGATTGCAACAAAAACCTGGTATACTTGAGGGGACTTTTTGAGAGAGGCATAATAGGTCTCTTATTGTTAAAATTTAAACACATGTATAACAACACATATTTTTTCCAAGGAAAGTCCTAAAGTAAGTTATCGGCACTCTGAGCATTAATTGAGAATCCCTTTGGTACATTTTTTCATACATTACTGTATATCCTGGCTTTTATCCATGTTTTGGGTGGGCACTAATATTTATTATAATCTGATTGCATTTTCTGCTTAGTGAATCAATCTTTTGCTGTAATGTAATTATAACCAATTTCAATTTTTTAATTACCGTATAGCCAATTTCTGACCAATTATTAGTTTGACCTTCACACAGTCCAGAGCAGGATGGCCTTCCTTGCTTTTCCCTGTGACTGATAACTGGGACAGAATATATTTCCAAATAAGGCTGACAATAAATTGGAAGTCTTCATGAATTACAGTAATAGATTTCTATGTGCAAATAGCACATTGTGTCGGTCACAAGAAACTACATATCACTTCAATATGCCATGCAAAAACTTGACAGATATAATGTAAAATCTCACTCTCTAAATTACTGTACAGGGGGAAATACATATTATTTCAATATTTCCTCAACTAATTCAAACTAGATAATACTGGGAATTGAACCCTGCGACCTTGGCAATATACAGTACACCAGCACACTAACCGACTGAACTATGGGAGCTTGGCTACAAGTTCAGTATATACCTGTACGACCATGGTGGAAATGCCACGAATGAAGTGAATGGGTTTATTACTGAGAATATTTGGCATTTACACTCAATTAAGGTGGCTCCTGATGGTTTTAAACATGAATGCATAACTATACACTATTAGACTAAAGTACTTAAAGGACCATCTGTACACGGTACGATTTGTCGTATATGATTGTCATCTTGGTGTATGTGATCAAACTGTACAT
>JAYKKM010000382.1:747500-832500 GCA_035772405.1 Chrysogorgia sp. JL179-B06
TCCTGTTAAGTCTGAAGTCAAAATACTTTGGTATGTAACTTTGTGAATGTCATATTAACAGAATTAGGAATATATTGTTTGAAGCTTTGAATTTGAGGAAACATCCATGTTTCTAAGATTTTATTAGATTAGTTTTCGTTCCATGCGCCAGGGATATCAGCTTTGCCACAATAAAGATTAACGTTAGATATTTATTCTTTGGTTTTACTGAATGTTGCATGCATGTTTGGATAAACGTCAATCACGTAGACAACTAGTTGTATCACTTGTAGTTGACGTTTCCAAACACCATGATGTGACGTTCAGTAAAGCTCTGATGATGTCCCTCATGGCAGGGACGAAAAGCGAAGCTAATAAAATCTTAGAACTAGGAATGTTCATAAATTGTAGTAGTGGTAAACTCGATTTAAATATAATTTTTTTACTTCTTACAGAAGGGCAAACCCTTGCTGCCAGGTTAGCCAAGCAAATCAATCGCGTAACGAAGAGGGTAAAGAAGATTATAGATGGTTATAATAAGATGGAACATGGACAATCATCGTCATTTCAATTTGCGCTCAATTATGAAGAAATTAAAGATCCTGACAGCACATTCTGGTCTTCAATTACGGGTGCTAGTACTGAGAATGATATTCCTTTTGTTTTGAAGCGCAAAGCAATTGACTTATACTTTATGACAAAGCGGTGCATGGAAGAGAAAGCGCTACCCTTGTAGAGGATGAAATGAAAAACACTTGCGAATACTACAATCAACAACACGTCATCCTTCAAAACTTTATCGTCGATGATTCACTTGCCGAGAACGAAGAAACTGATGAGGTTTCCGGAGCAAAGCACTTTGTGCGTTTGAAACTGCTGAACACGGAGTCGACGATGACTTTTCTTCTTAATAAATTTAGCCTATACATTGATGTTTCGTTCCCTCAATTTAAATCGTCGAATCAAGAGCGAGATGCAACAGGATCAGCCACGGTTCTCGCAGAAGCTCGAGAAGAAGAAGAGGACTTCTCAATGAATCAACCAATAACTGCGGACATGGATGAAATCGCCTATGATGAGACTGATTCAGAAGATGAGGAAACCGACATTGGCGATAGTATATTAAATCTCTCAATAACTCGTCAGCGCGTGCAGACGTGCAGTGTCGTGCTCCGTCATTTTATCAAGATTTTAACCTTTTCTTTTAATATCTTGGACGTGATATATTCATACAGTGTTCAATAAAGTGTTTGTCTTTCACTATTTGGAATTTGCTGAAGATCTTCTTTTTTTTGGAGGAACTTTTTGTCAAATTACTTGGTCGCCGACTGGGATTTTCGCCGTTGGTTTCTTCGAGCTCGCGCACAAGACGGTTTATCATCCACGCGCAAGCAAACAATACACGCTACGTTTGATTACGCCTTCTTCACGCGTATTTCAACATTTTCTAAGGTTTGACCCGTGCGCGTGCAGTAATTAGAGGATTAAATTGAAACAAGCTGTGCTCACGGGAATTAGAACTTTAACTTCATTTTGGATTTAAATACTTTTCAACACAAGATGGTTTTGAAGGGTGTTCAACGTGGGAAAAGTATATCCAACCTTGTGGAAGTCAGCCGATTTCTATTTTTCTTCGCAATCTTTTGGATGTGCCTAAAACCGAAACCTCTACTCCATGATGACGCCCAACCTACTCTAGAATCCTTTAAAATTAGCTCAGAACTTGCAATCCTGCCTGAAAAACTGTGCTTTGTTTGGACTGCTACTCGTGATGTAATACTAAGGAAGTTTAATTCACCCACCAATCATCGGCATCGCTATGGTTTGGAACTTCAAATCAATCGTAAGAACTTGCATGCAGCTATTTTTATTTTGCTTGCTGGTGATATTGCAACTAATCCAGGTCCTTACAACACGAGAGATGTTCCACATCAGCTACAGAAACGACACCTAAACGACTCCCAAGCTTCATGTCTTGTTGTTAACGCCCGAAGCCTTAAAAGCATGCATTATGTGAACGGTAACCAAATTTGTAATCTCTCTCGTTTTCAAGAGCTCGTTTACGCTGAAAACTCTGATCTTGTCTGGGTAACTGAAACTTGGCTACACAAAGACATTGTAAACGCTGAGATTCTTCCAGATGGTTATAATATCTACAGGAAAGATCGGGAATCACGTGCCGGTGGAGTTCTATTGGCAGTGAAAACGACTTCGTTTATTTCTTCCTGTGAAATTAATGACCTGGATTCTGACTTCGAAGTTATCGCAGTAGAACTTATCACAAACTCAAATCTAAAGTTACTGATCTGTTGCTGTTACAGGCCTCCCAATGCGGACAGGAAATGGCTGGATAATTTTAATCTATTTTTAACTCAATGTTCTTCGCGTTACGACAACATTCTAATCTGCGGTGATTTCAACCTCCCGAAAATTCACTGGGAAACACCTGAAAAAACAACAGGTGGTGACGAAGTTCTGTTCACAGAATTACTAAACGATTATTTTTTAACGCAGTTAAACAACATGCCGACTCGAGGAAATAATGTTCTCGATTTAGTAGTCACAAGCGCGCCAGACCAAGTGGAACAAGTTAGAACAATTGACCCAGTGGATTGCGGCTTAATAACTGACCATGCAGCGCTTCTCTTCCACCTTAAAACCTGCATTAAAGCTGCTCCTAAGCTAAACAGGACAGTCTACGCTTATCGTAAAGGTGACTTCGCGGGACTTCGCTCTGCTTTACAAGCTACTGATTTATCCGGTATCGTTCAAGCAGATGCTGATATTAATCTAAACTGGAAGCACTGGAAAGAAAGTTTTGTGGCTGCTGTAGAAAAATATATTCCAACTAAAAAGATAAAGGGTCGAAACACACCACCATGGATGAATAGTGAGATCATACACACATTGAGGCAAAAAGAAGCAGCACGTCGCAAGTTAAAAAGATGTCCATCGGAATCTCTAAGAGGAAAATTCAAAAGTTTACGATCCAAAGTTAAAGAAATGATTAAAGTGAGCCGCTCAAACTTCTACAACTCCCTCGACTTGAACTTTACGTTAAATCCAAAACGATTCTGGTCGATTTTCAAGATAGGTAGAAAATCTGCTAGTGTCCCGGAGCGCATGACCCTGGGTAGTACTGATGGTGGAAACGTCTCTTCTTCCAATGACGGTATCACTGTTTCGGGCTGCGTCAACACCAAAAGACATTGCGGAGCTATTTAATAGACATTTCACTTCGGTATTTGGTCCAAGTCGACTGGAAGAGCCTTCCTCTCCGCCTCCAGCGTCATCTACAGATCCTGCTGAGGAATTGACGGACCTCCGTAGCGATACATCCTCCTATACTCCTAGCGTTCAACTCACTGATCTTGAAATCCCATCCGAGGTTGTGCTGGCATCTTTGAAGCTGCTTGATCCTACCAAAGCCACTGGTCCTGACGGGATACCAGCTCGTCTATTAAAAGAAACAGCAGAACAGATAGCTCCTTCTTTGGCGATCCTATTCAACAAGTCACTCAGCCAAGGTGTGTTCCCAGATGATTGGAAGTTAGCCAATATAGTTCCTGTGTTCAAGAAAGGCAAAAAGGAGAATGTGGAAAACTATCGTCCTATTTCGCTACTTCCGATTCTCTCAAAAGTTTTGGAACGCTGTGTTCTTGTTAGAATAAGAGACCACCTCCAACATTGTATCAGCTCGGTCCAACACGGTTTCGTCGCAGGGAGATCATGCGTAACCCAACTAACAGAGGTTCTAGACTACATCGGATCACAGCTAGATGCAGGAAAGCAAACTGACGTTATTTACTTGGACATGTCAAAGGCTTTTGACAAAGTAGATCACTTTCTTCTGCTTGCCAAATTACGCCGCTTTAATATCGTTGGTAGACTTTCTCGATTGGTTTAGCTCTTACCTACGTGGCCGTCGGCAAAGAGTTACGGTACTCGGTGCTACATCTCAAGAACAATCTGTCACCTCGGGCGTTCCACAAGGGTCAATCCTTGGACCGATGCTGTTCCTCCTATTTGTAAATGACCTTCCTGAAGCTGTTACAACCTCTAAAGTAGCATGCTTTGCTGATGACACTAAAATCTACAAACAAGTTGATTCGGTAGAAGATGCAGTCTCCCTACAGCAAGATCTGTCTAGCCTGGTCGATTGGTCTGAAAAGACAGGACTTTTATTCAACCAGTCCAAATGCAAGAGCCAGCGGATTACACGAAAGAAGAAGCCTGTAGAATTCCCTTACTCCATCAAGGAAGATTTTGTGAATTCGTGTGTTGAGGAAAAAGATCTCGGTGTTTGGGTGGCAAGCGACCTCAGCTGGACGAAACAAGTGCTTGAACAATGTAGCAAGGCAAACAAGCTTCTTGGTTTCGTGCGCAGATCGTCCACCGAAATTAAGAACACTGGGACGCGCCGTACGCTGTACCTGGCTCTCGTCAGACCACACCTGGGTTACGCTACTCAGATTTGGGCACCACAATCAATAGAATTGTTAAAACGTGTAGAGAGAGTCCAGAGGCGCGCATCTAAAGTCATTCTCAACCTACCCTTTCGATCTGAAACTTCGTACACAGATAGACTCAAGCTAACAGGACTCCTTCCAGTATCGTATTGGCACGAATACCTTGACCTGTTGTTATTTTTTAAAGCTTTTAATGGTCTTGTTTATCGTAGAGAAGAAACGCTTCCAGCAGTAAAATTACCTGCACGGCAAACTAGAGCAGCCAGCAACCCAAGTGTGATAAGTTTTGTTCCTCATCAATGTAGAACAGTAACTTATCAACGATCCTTCATTGTCAGAGTTACTAGAACTTGGAACGCATTACCGGACTTTCTAAGATTAAAAACACTCAAATTTAGTTCATTTAAGAAAACCCTACTTGAATACTATTATGACGCTCTTTACTCCATCTATAACCAGGACGACCCACGTACGTGGAAATCCATTTGCCTAAAATGTAACTCAGCACGTCCGCCTCGAGAAATCCCTCACTTGTTGTTATTGATTTTTGCTACAGACTTTTCTTTTCATCTTAGTATTTATGTAAATATAACCTCAATTTTTTAAACTCTTTTTTTTTAATTATACACGGGGCCACAGTAATTGGCGTAAGCTGTAGTGGTATCCCTGCCAGACTTTTTTTACATGTTATATATATATTTTTATATTTTATATGTTAATTTACTAATGGCGAATCGAAATAAATAAATACAGCAGAAGCGCAAATCTTTCTAAACTAATGTATTACTAAGGCTTATAGGGACTGTTTATACGGGAGGCAGGACGTGACAAGTAAACGGGACGGGCGCTTCTCATCCAGAGTTTAAATGTATATGAGAATGTTTTCGGGCGAGACAATTATACACCCTAGACATTTCGCGCTCGAAGAAGACTGGCCAAATTGATCAAAAACAAAGCTACAAACTACAGAATATCACAGAGCGATCGATGGATATGGCTAGTATTTGCAAGCCACGGTTAGGCCTACCGGTAGCTCGCAAATGGTATTGTTGTTGTCCTATATATTACTCATCTGTATTGGATAAACAGCTCCCTAAACTAGAAACGATTTTCCGATATTATCCCGGTTAGGCGGGACGGGGCATAGACATCTTTCATAATAGCTGCCATTTAAAATATTTTTTATGCGCATATAAATTAGCCTTTACAACCTCGTTCGGAAGAAAAGATTCTTTTGAATTACTGACACACAAACGATCGGGCACTAAAGGCTAATTAAGATGCACATAAAAGAATATTTAATATGGCCGCCATTATATGAATAAAGGCAAATATAAGCTGTTGACGATCCCGCTTAACCTGCATCCCGCTTCTCATATAAACAGCCCCTAAGTTTGATAGAGGCAACTGCATGAGTTGCCGCGGCCCGTTATATGTAAAAATATATCTTGACACGGATAACATGCAGTCGTGATAAGTTTTCTGAAAATATATCTTGATACGGCTAACAGTCGTGATAAGTTTTACGAAAATATATCTTGATTATGGCTAACAGTCGTGTTAAGTTTTCTGAAAATATATCTTGATACGGCTAACAGTCGTGATAAGTTTTCTGAAAATATATCTTGATACGGCTAACAGTCGTGTTAAGTTTTCTGAAAATATATCTTGATACGGCTAACAGTCGTGATAAGTTTTCTGAAAATATATCTTGATACGGCTAACAGTCGTGATAAGTTTTCTGAAAATATATCTTGATTATGGCTATAACAGTCGTGATTAGTTTTATGAAAATATATCTTGATACGGCTAACAGTCGTGATTAGTTTTATGAAAATATATCTTGATACGGCTAACAGTCGTGATAAGTTTTATGAAAATATATCTTGATTATGGCTAACAGTCGTGATTAGTTTTATGAAATATATCTTGATACGGCTAACAGTCGTGATAAGTTTTATGAAAATATATCTTGATTATGGCTATAACAGTCGTGATTAGTTTTATGAAAATATATCTTGATACGGCTAACAGTCGTGATTAGTTTTATGAAAATATATCTTGATTATGGCTAACAGTCGTGATTAGTTTTATGAAAATATATCTTGATACGGCTAACAGTCGTGATAAGTTTTATGAAAATATATCTTGATACGGCTAAACAGTCGTGATAAGTTTTATGAAAATATATCTTGATACGGCTAACAGTCGTGATTAGTTTTATGAAAATATATCTTGATTATGGCTAACAGTCGTGATTAGTTTTATGAAAATATATCTTGATACGGCTAACAGTCGTGATAAGTTTTATGAAAATATATCTTGATACGGCTAACAGTCGTGATAAGTTTTATGAAAATATATCTTGATACGGCTAACAGTCGTGATAAGTTTTATGAAAATATATCTTGATTATGGCTAACAGTCGTGATAAGTTTTCTGAAAATATATCTTGATACGGCTAACAGTCGTGATAAGTTTTATGAAAATATATCTTGATTATGGCTATAACAGTCGTGATTAGTTTTATGAAAATATATCTTGATACGGCTAACAGTCGTGATTAGTTTTATGAAAATATATCTTGATACGGCTAACAGTCGTGATAAGTTTTCTGAAAATATATCTTGATTATGGCTAACAGTCGTGATTAGTTTTATGAAATATATCTTGATACGGCTAACAGTCGTGATAAGTTTTATGAAAATATATCTTGATTATGGCTATAACAGTCGTGATTAGTTTTATGAAAATATATCTTGATACGGCTAACAGTCGTGATTAGTTTTATGAAAATATATCTTGATTATGGCTAACAGTCGTGATTAGTTTTATGAAAATATATCTTGATACGGCTAACAGTCGTGATAAGTTTTATGAAAATATATCTTGATACGGCTAACAGTCGTGATAAGTTTTATGAAAATATATCTTGATACGGCTAACAGTCGTGATAAGTTTTATGAAAATATATCTTGATTATGGCTATAACAGTCGTGATTAGTTTTATGAAAATATATCTTGATACGGCTAACAGTCGTGATTAGTTTTATGAAAATATATCTTGATTATGGCTAACAGTCGTGATTAGTTTTATGAAAATATATCTTGATACGGCTAACAGTCGTGATAAGTTTTATGAAAATATATCTTGATACGGCTAACAGTCGTGATAAGTTTTATGAAAATATATCTTGATACGGCTAACAGTCGTGATTAGTTTTATGAAAATATATCTTGATTATGGCTAACAGTCGTGATTAGTTTTATGAAAATATATCTTGATACGGCTAACAGTCGTGATAAGTTTTATGAAAATATATCTTGATACGGCTAACAGTCGTGATAAGTTTTATGAAAATATATCTTGATACGGCTAACAGTCGTGATAAGTTTTATGAAAATATATCTTGATTATGGCTAACAGTCGTGATTAGTTTTATGAAAATATATCTTGATACGGCTAACAGTCGTGATAAGTTTTATGAAAATATATCTTGATTATGGCTATAACAGTCGTGATTAGTTTTATGAAAATATATCTTGATACGGCCAACAGTCGTGATAAGTTTTATGAAAATATATCTTGTCTAAGGGGTGCTTACATGGAGAAGGGCTGAGATTTCAGCTCGGCTACTGAGGTATGGTAAATTACGGAGTATGGAAAATCATTTAAATATATTTGTTTTTATGCCATATTTGTTACCGCTTGACCGCTTTCGACACCGTGATTTCTATTCTCTCTCTTTACCATACCTCAGTAATCTCAGCCCGGGCTGAACATGGCCAGAAATCCCGGTCATGGCGTTGTTTCTGCGCCCACCAATTGTGCAGCGGTTTCTGATACATAATGTTTAGGGTACTTGAAGTACTAAGCCCAAATGGTATTGCTTACATATTTGAGGCAGTGGTTTTTATTTATCTCAATGTCATCCTTGAACTTTTCCAAGTCGTACTGTGAAAGGTTACCACTCATAAATTATTTATAGTATGAAAATATACGTTTCTGCGAGTTGTAAACAATTTCAATTCGCGCGCAAATTTCAATTCACGCGCAAATTTCAATTCACGCGCGCAGAAAGCCGCTGTTCATTACAATCGGTGGCGTATATCCCAGAACGCTTTGCACGACGATAAAGCTCGATTCTTAGCGATTATTTTGACACTAAACATGGCCTATTTCGTCAGGATTTCGAGGAGAAAGAGGCAGGGAATTCGTCTGAACGTGCGACCTCGAGTTCGCAAGTAAGTGGCGGTTTCCCGTTATTCTCTGTCAGTATTGTGGTTTTAATGTCTTAAAAGCAGAGTCTAGTGGGAAGGAAATATGATTCAGCCTTGGTGAATCGGCTGAGGATCATACCTATTTTTCTGAATGATTTGTGCTTTTTTTAAAATCAAGTTTGCAGAATAACAATTTATCGTCATATATTGGAACGTTTGCGATATTTCGTCTCCATAAGGGCAGTTATTCAGAAGGCTGGCAGGCTTTAAAGCTCAAACCGAAAGCAGGGTCAGACGATATCCTATCTTTCCAATTTTTATTAGTAAATGTCATTGGGATCATGTTGATTTATGAATGATTTGGGCTTTTTAAAAATAATAAATTCGTAAAGTTTTATTCACTGGTATTTGTACCTTCGTAATATAGTTCTTATAAAAAAATTGGCGTTTTATGTATTATGTGATTGGGCAATACCGCTGTGGCGTGCAGGCTCATGACCAAGATTTCTGCCCATGATTTCTCCATGTAAGCACCCCCTAACAGTCGCGATTTAGTTTAATGGCTAAATTGCGGTCATGGTTACTTATTTGGCGCAAAATACATTTGGGTGTTACGGTTGATTTTTTAGAATTTCGGCTTGAGCCGAAAATGTTTCAGTAAATAAACATGACAAGGGTGAACAGTCGTGATAAGGTTTGTCCGATCAATCGGCATGCCAGTCAATCGGGATGAAAAATCTCATGTAATCGACATGAAATTTCAGTCCCTGCGACGACACCTGGCGTGTCGCTAAATATGATGGGGATTCATATAATATATAACACAGTAATCGATCTCATTCGCGCATCTGCTACATTCGCTAAGGCGAAACATTATAGAACTATTATATTTCAACTTCTTGACAACAACTGATAATTCAACTTTTCGTACATAGGGCATTTTGCCTCCACGGTGGAAGGTCGGCGAAAATTTTTAGAAATTCGGGCATGTCTTAATGGATAAGACCATGCTTATGATGATTTGGCATGAGATCATGCTGCTTGACTGTAGGGTCCTCGGTCCGAACGTTCAGTCCCAGTACGGAGTCGGGACCTCCTGTTTGGTAAATAAAATATATTTTTATTTACATACTTACTTCAATAAACACCACTTCCTCGACATATTTCGCGTATGCGAAATTGCTTTGGTCAAACGTTGGCCAGATTTCGTTGACAATGCGTTTCGTTTGTTTCAAGATACTTGTACGCTAAAATATAAATATTATAAAAATTCTAAAATATTGTGCTCAAAGAAGAACTTGAATACTGAAAATATCAATTTTCAATTATATGAATTCTAAAATACCTGTCTGCAGTTAAACGGTCCACAGTAAGCTAGCTGTTTTAATTCCCGTTCAGCCTTTGAGCTGTTTCCACGCTCGGAAAACAGGCGATGCCGTTTGCTTGCCAACTTACTTCTGCTAATTCGATGAAGACGACTCTAAAGATATCTTGAATTAGCAAAACTTTTGCAAAAGAATAATTTTATTATTTCTCATACAGGGAAAACTATTGCGCATGCTAATTTAGTATTTACCTTTAATCCTCTAAAGACTGAAAGAGACAAATTTAAGCCAGAGTAATCCTTGGTCATCCTGAAATAGGATTAATCGAGACTGTTAAATTACATAAAGAAACAAATAAAGAAAGAAAGAAAGAAAGAAAGAAAGAAAGAAAGAAAGAAAGAAAGAAAGAAAGAAAGAAAGAAAGAAAAGAAAGAAAGAAAGAAAGAAAGAAAGAAAGAAAGAAAGAAAGAAAGAAAGAAAAAGAAAGAAAGAAAGAAAGAAAGAAAGAAAGAAAGAAAGAAAGAAAGAAAGAAAGAAAGAAAGAAAGAAAGAAAGAAAGAAAGAAAGAAAGAAAGAAAGAAAGAAAGAAGAAAGAAAGAAAGAAAGAAAGAAAGAAAGAAAGAAAGAAAGAAAGAAAGAAAGAAAGAAAGAAAGAAAGAAAGAAAGAAAGAAAGAAAGAAAGAAAGAAAGAAAGAAAGAAGAAAGAAAGAAAGAAAGAAAGAAAGAAAAAGAAAGAAAGAAAGAAAGAAAGAAAGAAAGAAAGAAAGAAAGAAAGAAAGAAGAAAGAAAGAAAGAAAGAAAGAAAGAAAGAAAGAAAGAAAGAAAGAAAGAAAGAAAGAAAGAAAGAAAGAAAGAAAGAAAGAAAGAAAGAAAGAAAGAAAGAAAGAAAGAAAGAAAGAAAGAAAGAAAGAAAGAAAGAAAGAAAGAAAGAAAGAAAGAAAGAAAGAAAGAAAGAAAGAAAGAAAGAAAGAAAGAAAGAAAGAAAGAAAGAAAGAAAGAAAGAAAGAAAGAAAGAAAGAAAGAAAGAAAGAAAGAAAGAAAGAAAGAAAGAAAGAAAGAAAGAAAGAAAGAAAGAAAGAAAGAAAGAAAGAAAGAAAGAAAGAAAGAAAGAAAGAAAGAAAGAAAGAAAGAAAGAAAGAAAGAAAGAAAGAAAGAAAGAAAGAAAGAAAGAAAGAAAGAAAGAAAGAAAGAAAGAAAGAAAGAAAGAAAGAAAGAAAGAAAGAAAGAAAGAAAGAAAGAAAGAAAGAAAGAAAGAAAGAAAGAAAGAAAGAAAGAAAGAAAGAAAGAAAGAAAGAAAGAAAGAAAGAAAGAAAGAAAGAAAGAAAGAAAGAAAGAAAGAAAGAAAGAAAGAAAGAAAGAGAAAGAAAGAAAACGTTTTATCCAATTTGTGAACTATATTAGCTATTATATTTTATGCCTTTACTATTATAAGACGATTACATTATTTTAAGATTGCTAAATAAATTATTTGTTGTTATTTGTGTGGTTCAAAATAAAGTTAGTATAAGCAACTTTAGTCAAGATTAAAATTGGTTAAGGTTAAATTGATAGATTCAACCAATTTACGAATTGGTTGAATCTACCAATTTATTTCCAACCGATTGAAATCGGTTAAAAATCCGATATTTAACTGATTTTAATCGGTTATCTCAGATTCATGCATGTGACCAATAATTATTGGTTGCAACAACCAGTATTTATTAGGTTGAAACAACCAATATTTATTAGGTTTAACTGTTTAACTGGTTAAATTGTTTAACTGGTTCTCTCAGATTCACCCAGGTAACTGTTTTTTTTTGGTTGTTTCAACCGGTCATTTTTTACAGTGTACCACCACTCGTTTGTGGTGCCAGCATGGCCACCAAACATTGCCACTGTGACGTAACGTGCTAACCATCAATATGAAAATGCATGTTATCATTTTAAAAGTTGCAAATCTGGCTGGTGAGATTTTATTTCACTAATTGCTGGCCATATATAAAATTATATTGATGATATGCATTACTAATGCAACTTTTGTTATTTAAAGTTGCAACAATTGTTAACTTAAAACAATTGAAACAAACATGGCTTATGAATGGTAACAATTATAAAAGGATTGGTATTCGGTTTATGAATCTCAATACAAGATAATTCAAAGTTATCTTGAATTAGATCGATAGTTTAGTGAGTTCCTAACATATAAACACACACCACCCCCTGTTCTTCCCCGTTCAAAAAAACACAGACACGCTTTATTTTGACAAATGTTATTCTATTGCTCAAAGAAAAATGAGCGAATTATTGAACGGTTATAATTGTAACACTGAAACATAGTGCTGAGTATATATTTGACGATTCGCTTGTTGTTGGAAAAAAAACACGGACACCCTTTGTTTTGAGAAAAACCATGCACTGAGACAGCACTTTGTCTTGATCGTTTCTTGTTTTACAAGAAACAAACAGCGCTCCGTATCAATGACTCTGGTTATTTACAAAATAATAACGAAACGACTTTGAGTTGGGGGCGAATCGACTTTGAGTTGGTGGCGAAACGACTTTAAGTTGGGGGCGAAACGACTGGGGGCGAAATGATTAGGGGGCGAAACGACCGGATACCCTGGCCAACCATACCATATATCTTGTATTGAAAAACTTGCTTTACATGTATATATAGCTCCGAACAAATTCAATACTCTAGTGTGGCACACATCTTACATAATATGAAAAACAACCAACCAAGTGGGAACACATCTTACTGCACTAGAGAAACAAACATAGCTGTAGAGGGGCTTTGCCAATATGAAATTCAAAAATGGCGCCCTTTGAGAATACGTTCATATTCGAAATAAAGAAACATAATATTGCCGACGAGGGTTTTCCGAACTCCGCTCAACAACGGCAAGCCTACAACTTCCAACAGTGCCACCTTTCCCTGTGCTTTCCGACAGCGCCACGTTAAGCCAACGCTGGACTAAATGGGTTAAAACTTCGAATATTTCCTTGTCGCTTCAAATGTCACGGACAAGAAACGTCAGAGAGCATTCCTCCTTCACCTGGCAGGGCCAGAGGTGCAATAAGTTTTTGAAACGCTGACCGCGACGGGAGACGATTATTCTACCACCGGTTTCACCTATTCTAAAATGCTTAAAGCAAGAGTTCTAAAATTTAGAACCACGCTTCGAAACGTGCCCAGCATGTAACCTGTGCAACCTGGCCTGCGCCAAGCAGGCTGGATTAGGTACGAACCTGTTTCTGTGCGCTGCGTTTATGTTGATTTATCTTTCAATATGGCGTCAAGAGTTCGACCAGGAATTTCGCATCCAGCTAAACGTTTTAAAGCATGTAAGGTTCGCATTCGTTCAGTTTCTACATCTGGCGAGAAAGCTACAAAGAGCATAAGCTTAAAAGTTCCTTGAAAAACTGTCAATATTGACAATTCGAGATCGTCGTCGTCAAACGCTAACGATACATGGCCAACCTTAACAACATCAGAATATGGACCAAATGCAGTATTTACTGAAGAACATATACCGGTAAACAACCAAAACGAACCTATAGTTCTACGGTATCTAAGCATCAGATACGGAGAGTTAAGGGCTACGAAAGCTGGGCAAGAATACGCGAATCCCTATTACATGGCCGCATTGAAGAAGAAGGATTCATAAACGAGGAAACATGTGCTTGCGACGGAGTGGCTGAAGTTCGCTGTATTGACTGCGGACATGAGCAGCATTATTGCATCCGTTCGATTGCGCAAAGAAAGCTCACGAAGGGAGAAATTATTTCCACGTGTTAGAAAGGTTTGAAGTGAGTATTTCTTTCAATATGTTAATGACTTAATGTGACTATGAATCATAAGAGATGTCGATTATGATATTTGTGCATTAATAAGAAAACTGCTTATTTTTTACAGGATGGTTGCTTTCTGCCATTCTTTCCAAACCATACAGTAATTGCCATGAGTCACCAACGAACTTGTCCATCCGCCCTATCCAGAAATATTGTCTGCATTGACCAACATGGTATTGAGAACTTAAAATAATACAGTGTATTACTTACTAGCTTTAGTTGATATATTTCATTGTTATAATATATTTATAAAGAATGAGTGCAACCTAACTCGTCACAGTGAGTTTTTTAATTCGCACTAAATATTGTTGATATCAAGGATAAAAACAATAATTATAATACAATAATTAACACATCCAAACATTACCGATATAGTGACTGCCGCATAGGTAGTACATAATTATAGGTATCAATCGACCAGTACATCATTGTAACCTTCGCTCTCCATCTCAGTCTCGGTGGCTCAATGGTTAGAGCATCTCACCGGCAATCAGGGACTCAGAATAATTTTTCTGAGGATACGAGCTTGACGATAGTCCATGTATCGTCAATAATAATAATAATAATAATAATAATAATAATAAAATACTGTTGAAGCAATATGATATTTATACAGATATAAATAATTAATATGATATTAATTATTTATACAATTATTTATAGGTCAATCTACAGACACGTGTTTCGATGTACCACAGCTCATCAGTGTAGCTTGGAACAATATGGATGAGTCCAACTGGACTATTATACACTTGCGATCGTCATTGACAACCGCTTGTGGGATAGCACCGGCGATCAGAACATCCAGATAGCGTGAAGTGCGCATGGGGCCAGAGCGCACAAACTGCCACAATGGTAGCGAGCGTTACAATTATATATAATATATACATTTAGCTCTACTACCATATATTGAGCACTCTTACTTATATACTGTATATATATATATATATATATATATATATATATATATATATATATATATATATATATATATACGAAAGTATACAATGTGCCCTACCGGCTATCACCATATGGCTTTATGGTAACTGTGGACTTGGGACCAACTATGTACGGCTACACATTGTTGGATTGCATTGTGGAGTCACCAGAGTGCTCAAACTGCGAGCAGTGAGCAATGCATAATGCTAACAGTAAACGTCTCATTGAGAGAGACTCTCCGCCCAATCCATGAGAGTGCTCAAACCACATGAGCGGTGAGCGTAATATATACGAAAGTATACAATGTGCCCTACCGGCTATATATATATATATATATATATATATATATATATATATATATATATATATATATATATATATATATATATATATATATATATACATGAAAGTATATACATGAAAGTATACAATGTGCCCTACCGGCTATCACCATAATGGCTTTATGGTAACTGTGGACTTGGGACCCACTATGTACGGCTACACATTGTAGGATTGCATATATATATATATATATAAGTGTATATATCCCCAAGCAACATTGTAATGTTGATTGACAAGTTGGTCTAACACGTGGAAATAATTTCTCCCTTCGTGAGCTTTCTTTGCGCAATCGATGCAATAATGCTGCTCATGTCCGCAGTCAATACAGCGAACTTCAGCCACTCCGTCGCAAGCACATGTTTCCTCGTTTATGAATCCTTCTTCTTCAATGCGGCCATGTAATAGGGATTCGCGTATTCTTGCCCAGCTTTCGTAGCCCTTAACTCTCCGTATCTGATGCTTAGATACCGTAGAACTAGGTTCGTTTTGGTTGTTTACCGGTATATGTTCTTCAGTAAATACTGCATTTGGTCCATATTCTGATGTTGTTAACGTTGGCCATGTATCGTTAGCGTTTGACGACGACGATCTCGAATTGTCAATATTGACAGTTTTGCAAGGAACTTTTAAGCTTATGCTTTTTGTAGCTTTCTCGCCAGATGTAGAAACTGAACGAATGCGAACCTTACATGCTTTAAAACGTTTAGCTGGATGCGAAATTCCTGGTCGAACTCTTGACGCCATATTAAAAGATAAATCAACATAAACGCAGCGCACAGAAACAGGTTCGCACCTAATCCAGCCTGCTTGGCGCAGGCCAGGTTGCACAGGTTACATACTGGGCACGTTTCGAAGCGTGGTTCTAAATTTTAGAACTCTTGCTTTAAGCATTTTAGAATAGGTGAAACCGGTGGTAGAATAATCGTCTCCCGTCGCGGTCAGCGTTTCAAAAACTTATTGTACCTCTGGCCCTGCCAAGTGAAGGAGGAATGCTCTCTGACGTTTCTTGTCCGTGACATTTGAAGCGACAAGGAAATATTCGAAGTTTTAACCCATTTAGTCCAGCGTTGGCTTAACGTGGCGCTGTCGGAAAGCACAGGGAAAGGTGGCACTGTTGGAAGTTGTAGGCTTGCCGTTGTTGAGCGGAGTTCGGAAAACCCTCGTCGGCAATATTATGTTTCTTTATTTCGAATATGAACGTATTCTCTCTTACAGACTCTCCGTCCTATAATCTTATTTTCGCCTAAATAATCCACGTGATATCCGTCCACTCACGTGTTACATTTATCCTGGTCACGTGTTTACAGATAAACACTAAATACGGATTGCCAAATATTCTTCGACAGACGTGACAATCTTTACAGTTTAATGAATTTTTTGCAGCTCTAATGTTGTTTACGTGTTCTTAATGATGTTATTAAATTGTTTAGTTCGAGTGAAAGGGCGCCATTTTTGAATTTCATATTGGCAAAGCCCCTCTACAGCTATGTTTGTTTCTCTAGTGCAGTAAGATGTGTTCCCACTTGGTTGGTTGTTTTTCATATTATGTAAGATGTGTGTCACACTAGAGTATTGAATTTGTTCGGAGCTATATATACATGTAAAGCAAGTTTTTTAATACAAGATATATGGTATGGTTGGCCAGGGTATCCGGTCATTTCGCCCCCAGTCGTTTCGCCCCCAACTTAAAGTCGTTTCGCCCCCAATTCAAAGTCGTTTCGCCGCCAACTCAAAGTCGATTCGCCCACAACTCAAAGTCGTTTCGTGATTATTTTGTAAATAACCAGAGTCATTGATACGAAGCGCTGTTTGTTTCTTGTAAGACAAGAAACGATCAAAACAAACAAAGCGTGTCCGTGTTTTTTGCCAATAACAAGCGAATCGTCAAATATATACCCAGCGCTATGTTTCAGTGTTACAATATTATAACCGTTCAAAAATTCGCTCATTTGTCTTTGAGCAATAGAATAACATTTGTCAAAATAAAGCGTGTCTGTTTTTTTTGTCAATAACAAAAATGACCTTATTCGCTCTGACCGCTCTAGAACAGGTGGTGTATGTTTATATGTTAGGAACTCGCTAAACTATCAAGAACGAAAGGATCTAATTCAAGATAGCTTTGAATTATCTTGTATTGAGATTCATAAACCGAATACTAATCCTTTTATAATTGTTACCATTTATAAGCCATGTTTGTTTCAATTTTTTTAAGTTAAAAATTGTTGCAACTATAAATAACAAAAGTTGCATTAGTAATGCAAATCATCAATATAATTTTATATATGGCCAGCAATTAGTGAAATAAAATCTCACCAGCCAGATTTGCAACTTTTAAAATGATAACATGCATGCATTTTGTACCAACGAGTGGTGGTACCACTTATGTTTGTGGTACTAGCATGGCAACCAAACATTTGTCTTCTGAATCTAATCTCAAGGGATTGGTTGCAAATCATAAAGGGATGTGCCCATGATCTCACAAAGATCAACAAGGAGTTCATCAATTGTATGATTGTTTAGACAGGCTTCGAAGAAGTATTCCCTGATAGAGCAAGTTATGATAATTTTTGAACTCAGATTTAAAATATTCCTAACCAAGTACACCCTACAAATAGTGACCGGTCCCTGACATGTTTTGACTAAATATCCGATCACAAGTGAGATGTAAAGTCTGAACCTAATCAACCACGGCAGGGAGATTCTCAACCAATTTGACCAAAGACTCTTCCTCTCCATCTTTCTTCCTTTAAACACAAAAACTCTGGAACTAGGGTTGAAGTATATTGCTTGTTTAGTAATTGGAGTAATTTGGTTTATCTTTGCAGGTACCGGTACTAAGATCATACATATTTTATAAAACGTTCCAAACATATTTCCAGGGAAGCAGAAAGGAAATTTGAAAAGGGGAATTGAACTTATCCACAAATTAAAGGTGAGAAATCTACCTGTATATAGATAGTATAATTCTCTTCCACAGTTTCCTTCGATATACCCTGTAGCTGGGAGATGGTCAATTAAGTTAAGCTTACATTAGGAAAGCATGGATATTGCACAACACAACTTCATGCTTGTGCATAATTATTTAGTATACAGTACTATTTTCAAATAAGGGAACTACAGAATGGCCACATATTGTATGTTGGTGATTTTATATAAAAGGCACTGTCTTATTGGTGTTTCTGCCACCAATAAATTTGATAATCACACATTTGATAATCACACATGTGTGATTATTTATGATAATCTCACATGTACAGGTCACTGTGCAAGCTGTATTAAGTTATCAATATTCAGAAAAACTCTGAGCTCCAGAAACGACTCGAACCCACCACCTTCTGAATTATAGGCAGATTCTCTAGCCTTAAAAACAACAACAACATTTCCAGTCCAATGTTGCTATAGTTAAGTAACTTGCAGCTTGATGTTTGTAAAGTTGCAAAGGCTTTGCTGTGTAAGCTGTGTTAAGTTACTATATCAATATGTACGTACTCAGAAAAACTCTGAGCTGCAAACTTTGTTTTGCTAATGAAAATGTTGAACTATTTTTACTCGACAAGTACTCGCAGTAAACAACCAATCAAAACAAAATATGTCAACATTTCAAATCATTACTAATTTATGGGGAAAACTGCACAAAGGAAATCATTACCGTGTCGGTGTGTATTTGCATAGATATTGAAATGGAAGAAATTACATAAATTAATCGAACTTTCACCTCGATAAATACCGATTTATTTGAGGTGCTATATCTGAAACACACAGAAGAGTGCTTCATCAGGATATCCAAACACCTCGAAGTTTGTTAAAAAAACGTGGCTATCGCTTCATCAGTCTTGAAAACCCTGCGAGTTATCGCAACGAGCTGCATGTGGTGGAAATACAGTGGAAACCATGCGAGTAACCGCAGCGAGCTACGAGTTTCTTCGTGCGAGGACTGGAAATCCGCCTTAACATAAGTGTCTACTGTATTACGAGAACGTGCGTACCCTTCGTAAACATAGATACGAAGTGCGTACATATGTCTGTTGGATTTTGCTACATCGCCAGAAATCATAACCATCAACTGAAATATTGCACTCGCACCAGCCCCCGATGCGAATGCTGCTAACTCACTCAATGTAATAAAATGCATAGAAAAAGTCCTTTTGTTCCCAATTTTGATCATTTATACAAAAAATAAAAAATGTGATCCTCCAATACAGGAGTAAGGCATGTAAACAACTTCTAGGAATAACAGTCACTTTCGTATGAAAATTGATCTTACTAGTTTTCTCGATGACCGCTTTCGTCGCTCTCCTCCTTACCAATTCGGTACTTTCACTATAAACTTCCGTCGAATTACCTAAATCAAGTGAACTTTTTAATAAAAAACAAAGCTCGGACGACAAAATGTGATCCCAAGGACGTAAACAGGAAGAGTAGAGCTTTCAAATCCAAGTACTTAAAGGGACACTCCGGCCCAAATACAAATGCAGTTGATATGAAAGATCTTACTGACTTTAGTTTATTAGCAAAGTTTCAGCATTCCTATCAATTTAGTTGAGAAGATATTGCTAGTTGAAGTTGAAAATTTGTGGATTTTGACGCCATATTGGTTTTGAAAATATGACGTCATTGAGTGATTCTTTATCGTCAGTGGAGTTGTTTTGATGGCGATCACATAGTGATAGTTATTGTGAATGGTCTTTGGACGAAAATTAGTCGAAATAAACTATTTAGTTCATCATGCAGGAAAGTAGAGGAGCTTCTTAGGCATAATACGAGATCACGTCACTCAGTGACGTCATATTTGAGAAACAAAATGGCGTCGAAATTGGACAAACTCTCCAACTTCAACTAGCCACGTCTTCTTAACTAAATTGATAGGAATGCTGAAACTTTGGAAATAATCTAAAGTCAGTAAGATCTTTCATATGAACTACATTTGTATTTGGGCCGGAGTGTCCCTTTAAACATCGCTAAGAAACAAATTGATCTTTTTTTTCTGTTGAAAAAAGTGCTTTCGAGCGTAATTAACTGCTTTTCATTACACAATTTGAGGAGCCATACTAAGAGAAAAAAGTCGCTGTAACTGCAGACACTATAGCTTCGAAATATACTCACTTGTCCTTGTGGAGGACAATGACAAGCATGCACCGATTAAACATACACAAACCAAAACAATGCCTGATTTATTCGGGAAATTTTCGCAGAGACTGGCATGGCTGACAATTCACAGTAGCCGCAGCACCAGCCGCTGGATAGCCAAAATTCTGATAATAAATAAACTTTGCCGCAACCAAAACTTGAGGACTTAAACTGCCTCAAATGAAACTTGAGGATTTACAATTGCCTCAACTAAAACTTGAGGACTTAAAATTGCCTAAACTGAAACTTGAGGACTTAAAATTGCCTCAACTGAAACTTGAGGACTTAAAATTGCCTCAACTGAAACTTGAGGACTTAAAATTGCCTCAACTAAAACTTGAGGACTTAAAATTGGGTTGTCTGGAAAACGCGGACACGGACAGCGGACGGCGGACAGCGGACGACGGACAGCGGACGGCGGACAGCGGACAGCGGACATGTCAATTAAAAAGTGGAAAATGCGGACAATTTAAAATGGAAAATGCGGACAAAAATGGAAAATGCGGACAATTTAAAATGGAAAATGCGCACAAAAATGGAAAATGCGGACAATTTAAAATGATGTGCGTCGCCCAGCACTCCGCTTTGCATCAATCTCTTGAAGATCCATTGAACCAAGAGCGTGCACGATTTCTCAGTTTGGTCATCAGTGATGAGTATGATTCCGTTGCCGTCTCCTCCCAAGCTTTCAGGGATCTGATGGGTATCCAAGATGAAAAAGGCATCTCTATGTACTCCGACGATGAACGTGTACGGGTCACAAGTGTAAAGACCAACTGCACTGGATGAAGAACGAGCCTGTGTGAGAATGGCGTCGATGAGATGATTTCTACCAGAAATAGAAAACACAGCTTGCTGTTATATGAACTCCTCGGAGAGTATTGAATCTTCCACCAGGTTGTGTGCTCTCATTAAACTGTACGCCGAGATCGGTTCATATGTCTCCTCCATGTTTCTTAAATGGTTAATCGACAAGGGAAGCTCTGTGATAATGTTCTCCGTAACAGCTTTTAGTTCGCTCCATTCGATGCAGTGTTTTGCAGCCAGGAAGTGGTTACATTTGATCATTGGCTCAAGACAAAGACTTGCAACTGTAGATAATGACCCAAATATAAAACTAGGGGAAACTCATATTAAAAGAGTAAGACAGATAAAGACATTGGGTATTATTGTCGATGAACAACTTTTATGGAAAGGCCATGTCAATAATGTTGTTACTAAAGCTTCAAAA
The DNA here is from genome assembly GCA_035772405.1 of Chrysogorgia sp. JL179-B06. Classification (NCBI taxonomy): domain Eukaryota; kingdom Metazoa; phylum Cnidaria; class Anthozoa; order Scleralcyonacea; family Chrysogorgiidae; genus Chrysogorgia; species Chrysogorgia sp. JL179-B06. The sequence continues at coordinate 768,965 of JAYKKM010000382.1, forward strand.
GGAATCGGTATGCTTCGTCGCATGAAAAAGTTTGTTCCTAAACCAGTTTTGATAAATGTGTACAATGCTATAGTTCTCCCACATTTTGACTATTGTATAGTGTTGTTTGGGACAATTGTAGTATTTGTCTACAAGAAAAATTGCAAAAAATGCAAAATAGGGCAGCAAGAGTCATTACTGGAAGATCGTATGATGTACCATCAGCGAACGTGCTGGGGGAATTAGGCTGGAAATCGTTGGAAGACAGAAGGAAATATAATAAATTATTATTTATGCATAAAATAAAACACAACACACTTCCAAATTGCATGACCAGCATGTTTAGTGTTAACAACAATTCAATATATAGTCTACGCAGTAATAACACTGACTACGCCTTACAAAAACCCAATACAAATTTTATGAAGAAAAGTATTGCTTATTCTGGTGCTAGTCTGTGGAATAATCTACCAAAAGATACTAAAAGAAATAAATGCTCACTAAAGCAGTTCAAGGCTATTCTCTCGGGCAACTAAGTCTAAGTATTCGGTTAATGGTTTTGTAGTTTTAAATAGATTTTAGTTAAGATTATGTATATTTGTTTATTTTTTGTCTGTTGTATATTATTTATATATTGTATATCCTGTAATTTTTAATTAATGTATTATTGGTATAAACGGCCCCTTGGAAACCAGATGCCTACGCGCTCTGAAGGGCTACCGTTTTTAAATAAGTTTAAATACAAATACAAATACAAAATACATATGGCCAGGCAAAGGAAAACGCAAGCATTGGTGCCATCGTTCTCAGGAAGGTTGACAGGATGGAATTCATCACTACCATCGTGGTCAACGCGTTCGGCTAACATATGATCAAATTCGCTCAACGCAGTGGACTGACTGACTTGCAGATGAATTGAAGATAGCGACGCCTTGTAGACGCTGTAGACGCTGGATTCATACTTTGAGTTTGGTTGTTGTTTTGGAAGCCGCTTCTCCTTAAGTAGCCTTCTTAACGATTCGAGAGACTGTTCAAGACCAGCTTCTTCAAAAACGTGTCGGTATGGGTTATCAAGGTTAGGATTAAGGAGTAAATACATAGTCAACCCAAAAGACCATATATCCGCCTTTTTCAAATCGTCGTGAGAGATAGCATTGACAGACGTGTTTAAATGGGCTTCAGGTGCCATATACACCGGGGTTCCACGGTTTACTCGATGTGTATGTGATTGAAGTAGTGTCCGTGTCTGGAGAAAAGTGGCTCTACTTTCTCCAAAATCGGTAAGCTTGCATTCGACAGGATTCTTTGAAAAGACTTTCATCCTCGCACTCTCGTCCATTCCGGGCCAATCAAGCGCGTAATGTTGGTTTGTCACCAACACATTCTCTGCATGTTTCAGATCGCGGTAAACGATGCCGTTTTGGTGAAGATAAGTTAGACCGTCATCAATTCAATATCTCGAGCAATTTTGGGTTGGAAATTCCTCAGCGCATAAAAATCGAGTTGGTCGTCGACGAAATGCAGAAGATCGCCAAGGGAGGTTACCTTCTTGTCCACTCCAAAAGGATGGAAATCAAGGCAGAGATACTCCATCATGCATGATTGCGTGTGGTTCAACGCAAAAAGAGATGAAACAAACAATATTTTTATGCCCCTTCACCTTGTGGAGTAGTCGCGCTTCTTTCAGGAATAGGCGTTTAGTTTCTCTATTTAGAACGCATAGCCTTTTCACAACTATTTCTTCGCGGTTATACTTCCCAAAGTAAACTGCGCCAAACGAACCCGAGCCAAGCTCTTTGTTGCCTGAAAAATCATTCCATTTAAAAGTTGGGATTCCAGGATTCAAATTTTCCGCTCGCAATGTGAATTTCGGAGTACCGAAAACACCAGCCATCGTTAACAACAATCACTTATCCAAACTCTGCGTTCGCCAATTAATAGAATACAAGACAATGATAAGCTGAGAACAGTGAGCCGTGCCGACACAAGGTGGCAATGGTGTTCAAAAAACGTCAGAGCTTTTACATATCACAATGATAAGTAACATATGTTGACAGATTTTGTCGTCGGTAAAATATATAAAAACGAAGCATATATGGTTGTTGTTGTTTAGGAATCGATAAACGAATAGGTTATTATATCGGTTCAAATTTGTAAGGGTGTAAGGTAACTTTTCTGTTTAAAAGAGAAGCACCGCCAAGCTAGATGTTATTTACGTTCTAGGTGACAGATGTATTTCATACAATTTTTCCGACCTTGTTCCGGTCACATGTACTATGTAGTCATCAAATTGTTTTGGTCACTCATTTTTTCACATTAATGATTTAAAAACAACAAGACGCCCGCTAGGCGTTAACTCGGATAGCCTGCAAGCCGGCTCTCAGCGGGCGGCTTGCGGGGGGTATGGGTATGCATGGACCCCAATGGGGATGTTAGACAGTTGGAATTGGAAAACATGCTCACTTAATTGTCTTATATTACAAAAGATAATTTTTAACTTTTTCTATTTATTGATATACATCATGTATGCAGAACCTAGATTTGGACAACATTTACTGCATATTATGGTATTTTACTGTCAATTATTAAACTGAAGTGAAGCACATGATACAGTATAATTGTGACATTTTGTGTATTGTAGTTAATTTCAGTTGCTGTTTATATACTGTTTTGATAGTGTTCACAATTTTCATTTTTCATTGGATATTTGGACCGGGATAATGATTTATTTATGACATACATGTGATGATTTGTAATTGCCATGGCAACAGAACATGTTCATTCTTTATAAGACACAGTTACACGGTTTATGTTCGATATATTCAGACCATTTTTGCTATTTATAGTCTTCTTTAACAACTCCTCATGAAAATTATTTATAAAAGAGAGATGTACAGTACGAATGGCAAAACATATGTAGTGAATCAAGTTTGCAGCTTTGATCTTTGTTGACAGTTGCTGGTTTGATAATGGCAATGTTACAATCACAATGCATTTCATCAATTCAAGCATGTGGTTTAAGCAAAGTTATTTTGGTGGACATTGGAATATGGTAATTTCTTTGGCTGCATGAATGGCGACTTGAAATTCCACTGAGTTTGTAATCATGAAATGAATCATAATATTTTCAATGGCCTAGTGCTAGTGCTAATGATGGGAATTATGCCAGTGAATTTCTGTCTGACTGTTGACTTTGCATTGATGATTAAATGCCTTTAGCACTTTACTCCACTCCAGTGTTCTGCAATAGCACCCAATGTCAGATCGTTCCAGTAAGTACATGCTGTAATAGTAGAAAAGCAAATCGAATAGAGAGATATTGCACAACTTTCTGCAGAAGAAATAAAATTGTCATTAAATGTCTCATTGTCACAATGTTGATGAACCTGATTGACCTGATTCATATGTGCTCGTATGTATATTTGTAATTTGTGTCAATTGTGCAACAGTAATTTTAATGCCTTTAATCTCAAATAAAACATCGGTTTATATAAATTTTTGAAATATTCTACCAAATCGATAACTGAATTTACTTCCAACAATACACATGTTCCACGATGGTGGGCCATAACGAATGAATCTCTTGCATGTGAATCAAATATTTTCAGTGAACCATTTGCAATAGTATAGATGGATACAGTATTACATCCGATTGTTAACAGAAAGGAATTATAACTTTCTTGTAGGCATATGGAATGTTTTCATTCAAAGTAGTTGTATGGAGTCTACCAGAGTAACTTTCACTAAACTCAAGTTGATAATTTGTGTTTAGCACTGTAACCATGGTAGATAATTCAGTTAGCAATAAATAAGATGGCCTTGATAATCTTGACAATGCAGAATACAATTCATTTCCAAGGTTCATAATTTATTTGAACTATAGGTGTTCTGGGTGATTTATTGTGTAGGTAATTGATTTGTTTCCGAAGTTATGTATCAAAGCACACAAACTCATAGCTACACATTGGACCAAATACATCAACATCACCTTGACTATAAGGTGCATGAATAGTTTTACTAGGATCATGCAATAAAAGTAGTTAAGTAGGACCTGGGTTCTTTTCAATGTCTCTACTAAGATTGAACTTGCAGTAATTCACTCTGTGGTTTAAGTTGATGTAAGTCTTTTTCCTCTTTTTATTTATATTTTTAGAAAGAAATACAGAAGTTTTCGATCCAGCTGTTTGTTTTCTATGTCGTTTTGATTTTTCATGTAAACCCTTTGGTTTTTTAATTTTATTAACTCGGGGTAAATATACCTTACTTGATTGCTCAGCAACCTTTTCCGTTCATGGCTAAATGCATAAACTAGACGATGGATATGAGAAGACCTGGGTACATTTCTTTTAATGTGTTTTCGAAGCTGTTATGTTTACGCAATTTTCTACTTTTATTCAAAAGGTGAGAGTTTTTTAGCTGGGATCCTGCTAGGTTCTCGATCACGTCGACCAACATGGCGGTTGTTTACCTCAATCGCATTAAATTTAGCATAACGAGATCTACATTCCTTTGTGTTTAAGCTCTAGGTCAATATCAGCGGTAGGGTTAGGGTTAGGTCGGTTTGTTCATATATCGAGAAAGCGCCGGATTATTCGATGGCAACGTGCTTTTTGAATTATTAGGTAAAACATGCGACTGTTCATGAACAATTGATAATATAAAACACATACTTTATGAAACGATATGTTGAATCACATCGAATTTATTTTGCACGACATTTGTAACACAATAAACAATATAGGCAACAATAAATCAAATCATAAATATTAATAATACAGCGTTCATATTAAATGTCGAGTCTCCTCGGGTGAATGTTTACCTGACACTTGCAACTTGTCTTCGTCAAGTACGTTCTTTGTGCTTCTATTTGTATTCAAGTTTATATTCGTTTTTAGTTTTGTAAGATTGGCATTCATATAAGTTTTCATCAGATCGCGGACCCACATAACTGACTTCGTACACTTTCTTCCAAGCAATCGCTGGCAAAAACACTAGCTAGTAGCTTCTTAAACTTCGAACCTATATATAGTCCGCCGAGCGGGCGAAAAGCCTGAGTCGAGGTTGAGTTTCGCAAAGCTTGTTGGGGCCAAATCTCAACCCCAAAAATAATAAACGCGCGCAGAACCTAGACTCGGCTATCCGAGTAATAAGTAGAATCGCTACGTTAGCGTGCACATTTGAATATATACATACATAACTAACTATAGAAAGAAGAGATCTATCAAAGAGAGATTGTACTAATATATAGTTTTTTTTATATACTTTTGATATACTTATATATATTTTATATTTTGTCAGCATTTTCCATTTAAAATTGTCCGCATTTTCCATTTTTGTCCGCATTTTACATTTTAAATTGTTCGCATTTTCCATTTTTGTCCGCATTTTCCATTTTAAATTGTCCGCATTTTCCATTTTTGTCCGCATTTTCCACTTTTTAATTGTCCGCTGTCCGCTGTCCGTCGTCCGCCGTCCGCTGTCCGTGTCCGCGTTTTCCAGACAACCTTAAAATTACCTCAACTGAAACTTGAGGACTTAAAATTGCCTCAACTAAAACTTGAGGACTTAAAATTGCCTCAACTAAAACTTGCGGACTTAAAATTGCCTCAACTAAAACTTGCGGACTTAAAATTGCCTCAACTAAAACTTGCGGACTGAGGACAGAACAATACGCTGTAGGTAAAAAAACGAGGACAATGCCCCACAATGCATATACAAATATGTATAGCTATATATTTAGCAACATTTAGAGAAGTTATCTAATAACAATTGGATAACTAATATTAGAACAAGAACTACTGAGGCCGATTAATTTACGTTCTATTTAAACGCAATACGTTACAATCAAGTTATACTTATAGCGCACGCAACGCTGCCAAAATGGCCCCGCGATAGTTGCGGTACAAATTGTACGGGTAGAAACGGACGTTGCAGATGCAGTTGAAAACCCTTGTGAGTCCAACAGAAAACAGAGGACATGTTGTCTAAAACAACACATACGTACTGATTTAAAATTTAGAATTATTGTCGCGGGGAGTTACATGGCAAACCCCAACACCATGCATACGTACCATTGCACTGCCGTGAAGCCCGAAGTCTACTGAAGCGCGTTTATCGAAGATAGCGTTCAAATGAGATTTAAGGCGCCGAATACGACGCACGAAAATGAAATACGCGCTACAACAGTACTATTAATTAAATTATCCAACACAAAAACAACGGCACGGCAATAATCGTAAAATACGCCTCGTTAGAATTCGCGAAAATAAAACAAAATAAAATAAAATAGGGCAAACAAATTGTATTGTTGCACGTCTTCACTCGTTCGTGGACGGAGGTGAATGACAACGTATAGTGATATAAGCCCGCGTTGTTGTCCCATTTCCTCCTGGTTACTGTCTGTCAATGCTGCATGATAATATCTTATTTACAGTATTTATGGTATTCGTAATCAGTAAATTATAAGTACTTGACATTTTTTAGTATAACGCACTTAAAGTAATCTCTACTACAAACACCGACAAAACGGAAGACATAAAATTCCTATTCGCGAGCAAATATTTTATTTCTGTATATTGACGCCAAGATACGTTATGATACGTTACAATTGATAAGTTATTTGGCATTATGTTTCCGATATATCTCTCCTTAAACCTGGACAAAAAGTACTATTTTGAATTCCTTGCTAAAAAATTTCCGCATATTGGATAAGGTCTGGTATACACGTTATTTGACGGAAGTCGCTCACCACTGTATTCTTTTGTATAGTTATCATAGAAGCGAGGAAAAATGCTCGAAAGATATGTTGTGTTTGTATTTTCAGATGAATCAGACGTAAAAAAGGAATTTCACTTAATCACATACGTCAAAGGTTGCTCATCCCAGAGGAGGTTGTACAGGAACGCGCAAAGGATCACGGTTAGCGGGCTTGTTTTTCCGTGCGGTTGTCATTTGTGCTTTGACTGTTTCGAAGGTAACATCTCTCGAAGATGGACGCTTTTGATACTCAAGGATGTCAGGCTGGAATTTTTGCTGAAGAGAGCGTGATATACTTCTATTGTTGCGATTCTGCTTACGAATTCTCTTTCACTATTTTAAAGTTTAAACGGGTATTTCTGTCAACATTTTAGCGGTTTTCTAAACTTTGTCTGAAAGACGAATGTGTGTTTATATCGATCGTTTATATACAGCGAATGTATATAAAGCAAGTATGTTATTCAAGTGTGTTATAAAGTAAACGTGTGTTATTCAAAGTGAAACAAGTGTATTATTTTTAGTATTTTCAGATTAAATTGTATTCCCAAATAAAAATGGTAGGAAGTATCTGGACTCTAGTACTCTACTGTAATATAAACATATTATGCACTTGTACATACTCTGGCTTAGAAAATGTGTTTTATGTTTATCATGAACAAGTATTATTATAGTCTTGTTTATAATTGGTATCTAATCATTGTGGTACATCCCAACTGCAGGTGATTTATATGTAGTAATGTACCTGTATTTCTTAATTAAATGTTGTATAAATGCAGTGTATATGCCAAAAGTAATATTAAATGCACTTTATTAATTTGTTTTGAGATTACATGACCAATGATTAATTACCAATCAATTCTGCAAGCAATACTTGCTCTAATCATGTCCTCTATGTATATATTACTTTGTTAACTTGTTACTCTAAAATCCTCTTTTGAAAATCCTGAAGTGCAGATAATTCCTGCAAATGTAAGAGTTGGCGCAATAATAGTATGCACTAGGAATTGAACCTAGTAGCCTTCAAGGCTCCAACCATGGCATACCGAAAAGGTCTTTAGCCGCCTTATAGCATGAAAAGCATTCCTGAGATAAGAATAACAATTATGTACAATAATTATAGTAAAGCAACATATACAAAATGTTGATACCAGATGTTGATACACCAAATGTTAATACACCAAATGTTGATACCAAATGTTGATACCAAATGTTTAATACTTTACTTACCAGTATACCTTTAGAAAGGCAAGCAAAATTATATTATGTTTGGTATAGATCTAGCAGCTAACTCATAAGCATAGAAAATAGAAATGGTGCACTGTGAGAGGTAGATAATGCATGCAAAGTAGAACCATCCAAAATCTAAAAAGGAACTTCATAAACCAAACCAAATTTTCCCAAAGCCTACAGCAGGTCTTCGTTTTGCTATTTTTTTCCCAGGTGTTAGACAAATTGGTGGAGCATGATCCCTTTTTGTGCCATCAGATATATTAATCTATAAGCCTAGAAAAGAAAATAACCTCAAGAAGCAAAAATTCTTATGTTTACATATTTTCAGATCCTCGACGACAACCAGATACCATCCCAAAATCCAAATTTAAATATATAAAAATAGCCAAATAACAAACTTCACACGTTGAATAATATTCTTCTAGAACTCAGTTAACATTTTCCCTAAAGAATAAAGCTAGGGACTTCCGAAATTCTTAAAAAATAAAATGTTATAGGTGCAATGTCCCCTCAAATACGAGGCGCCATCTCGGTAAAGGCTGAAAATACTACGACCGATTCAAAGGCGAATAACATGAAAACGGTCAAGGGGTCAAGGGAGGTCGTTCGGATAAAATAAAAGATTAGACATTTGTTTAACTCATTATGCGAAAATTAGAGATATCGAACCATGGAAATTCGAGATTTTTACCCCTAGCCCGGCGCGAAGCGCCGGCCGAAGGCCGAATGCCTGAGGCGAGTGTGCTAATATCGACTGGCGTTTAGTCCCTCATCACGGGATTCCAGGCGTAATGTAGAGTCACTTTCAGTTTCCTTGTTATATATATATATATTCAGGATCAACGTCGTCGTTCATGCGCGGAATCGGAAAATTTGGCCCTGGTAACTAGATAATTTATGGTAAATATCTGCATTTGAATTAATATTTAAATTGAACCGTAAAAGAAAAGTACGTGTTTTGTCGGGTTAATATACGGTGAATGAAGATTTGTGTTAAAAAAGATCGTGAAAAGGCAGTGAAAATGCAATATATCGTTGTCGGAAGATGTCAAGTTCGTAAATCAAGTTTTATACGTGGCTTCAAAACTAAAGGTAAACCCGTTTTCGGTTTTTTAAACCTGTTAATCAGTTACAAAGATAGTTTTGCAAACATGTCCGAGTATGTTATTCAGGCTTTTATTTGATGTATAGCATGATTTTCTAGATTTAGTAGTTCAAAAGATATCGTCGTCTGAATATCTAAAATATTTACTCTGAGTACTGTCAATCCAATCCAAGCGTCGTCGGTTTTTTCAAGCTGTTAGCTATCAGTTACAAAAATATTTTTGTAGGTATGTCAGAGGCTGTTAATCAAGCTTTCATTAGATATGTAGAATTAGTTCTTAGAGTAAGAACTTCAAAATATATCGTGGTCGGAACATTTCACTTTTGCCATGGCGTCATGGCAACTAAAAACAAAACAACCAGACATCACGAAATAACTCTTTGAAGGGCTTTCGCTCGAAATTGAATAGTCCTCTCACACACGATTTCGTACATGTATTTCTAACACTACCTAGTGCCTACACAGTACGCAGAACAACATTTTTATCCTTTTCATTATTTTATACTCTTCAATAAAACAACCATATACTGTACATGTTAGTCATGTTATAAAGTGTTGTACATAATATACACATTTTGAAATACTTAACAGAGAGATTTATGCTATATATCATTGGAAAGCCAACAAAAAATCACAATCGTAGTGCAAGTTTAAAGTTTGTACCTATCATGGAACAATTTAAAAAATTGAATTAGCCTATACAGTACTGGTAGTTTAGTAGGGTGCAAAAACATGCAGACTATACTGGGGTTTATACAACCTTGGCCTGGCCTACAATTTTGTAGCATAAACAAGCATTACAGTACTGGGCCCGGTTGTTCAAATAGCGATTAACGCTAATCCTAGGTTAAAATTTAATCGGCTCTTTTGTTTGGTATGTTCTCTTTGACAACTTGAGTTCAAACTTTCTAGGATAAAACCTTTCTATATTTGTATGATGTCTGAACAGAACACTTCAAAAGTCTTTGCCTTCATCTTCATATTTTTTTCCTCGAAGTTTTCACCAATCCTGGGTTAAGCTAATCGCCTTTTGAACGACCCGGCCCTGTACTATACTTGTCAGAGTTAATATATACACTGCTGCAGTGAGTAAGGACGAGCTCGGAGTATGAGACAGACCGCGATACATGGATGATTGTTATATGCATGCAAGCTCATATTCTCAGAAAAATTATTCTTAGTCCCAGACAGGAATTGAACCTGAATTGAACCTCTAACCATTGAGCTACCCAAGACTCAGATGCAGAGTGAAAGTAACAATGATGTACTGATTCAATTGCAATATGTATATACCTATATTACTGATAATAAGTGATTGCCGCATAGGCAGTATAATTATCAGGACCGGATTTACCTATCCCTGGTGAAAATCCTTACAGGATCCTCAAGGTTCCTCAAGGATCCTCAAGGATCTTGTAAGGATCCTGTAAGGATCCTGTAAGGACAGAATCCTTAAGGAATTTTCCAGGATCCTTAAGGATTTTTCAGAATGTTTACAGGATCCTTGCTAGACAAACAATCCTCAAGGAATTTTTAAGAATCCTTTCACGATCCTACAAGGAAAGGATCCTGCAAGGAAAGGATCCTGCAAGGAAAATTTCCTTCAAGGAAATTTTCAGGATCCTATTAAGTACAGTCTCCTGACGAGGATCCTTGCCAGATCCTGAAAGGAAAGGATCCTGCAAGGAAAAAATCCTTCAAGGAAATTTTCAGGATTGTAAATCTAATAACTGTTATAAAGGACTGATTTATAATATCCCTCATTAGGATCCTGCAGGAATTTTAGTTTCCTTGCAGGATTATGAAACAATGAATTTCTTATCAAGAATAATTACCCACAATCAATTTTAATTGAAACAAGAGTCAATTTAAATATAATCATTCTGAATTGAAATGAAAGTGAAACGAGCCGTTTATAGTTGACCACTTCATGGAATCAAAGCGCGACGCGGAGTCGTCTTTAATTCATTCGAGTCGCTTTATAAACCGGCAAGATACACTGGCTCGCTCAACTTGACTTTATGCTGATACTATATTATATAGATATATAAATGAAAGGCTGTGGACGCGAATGCATTTTCGTAACCTTGTCAGGACTCAGGAATTATCAGGTAGAGGCCTGCAAAATCTATCCGTACAAGGGAAATTAAAAGCCTGGGTACGAGGTTTGGGAAATTATTCAGTATATGGACATTCCCAGAGGTCCTAGCGTGCGCCATATTTGAATTCTCTCGTGGTCGCAGAACACTTATAACTGCTTTGTGTCTTGCCAATCTTGGATTTGGTAAATTCGTCGGTAGTACAAAATACTAGCTGCGGGAGTAAATACGGCAGTAATGCGATTTCAGGCTTTGAGCAAAGTTCGAAGGTAAGTCTGACTCTGATCTACTAATATTTATATATTTGTACGGTAACCGTGCGCCAACATTTATTTGCAATTCGTACGCCGCGGTTGTCTCTTAGAATTCAATGAAATGTTAACCATAATATCACTAAAATACTAACCTAAAAACTAACCCTAACAAAAAAAACTATGCAGAAAAGGCAAATTAATTTTGATCGAACTCGACCAGAGATCTAACCGTACGAATACACATTTCGTATATTAATCCCCTATCCCGGCGCGAAGCGCCGGTCGAAGGCCGAAGGCCTGAGGGCGAGGGTGCTAATATCGACCGGCGTTTAGTCCCTCATCACGGGAATCCTAGCGTTTTCAGTCTCACATTCAGTTTCTTTGTATATATATTCAGGATCAACGTCGATCATGCGCGGCATCGGAAAATTTGGCCCTGGTAACTATAGATATAGACAGAAGCTGATTGGTAGACCTCTGCATTTGAATTAATATTTAAATTGCAACCGTCACATGATTGCGAATGCAAAAATTGAAACAGTATTGTAACGGTTTTTTGGTGCGTTAAATTTGGCGTAATTTAAATTTAAATTGACGCCAGCGCGACAAGCCGCTTTCCGGAAGAAGCCGCCATTCGCCGACGGCGAAAGTTTATATATGCCATAAAAACCAGCATTCCCTCACAAAATCATCGGATGCATATCAGCTGATTTCATGCCGAAACTGTAGTGTTGAAGGACAAGATAATCAAAGACAGGCACAAGTAAAAGGTAAATAAATTAGTCTTCTCAAACATGACTAATAATAATATATGTATATTGTCACCGACTCACCGGTCTGTGTTGAGCAATTAATTTGCCTTTTCTGCATAGTTTTTTTGGTTAGGGTTAGCAATTTGGTTAGGATTAGGGTTAGGTTTAGGATTTTAGTGATATTTACCCGCATTTCGTTGAATTCTAAGAGACTATAGCGTCGTACGGCTACCGTACGACTACCGTACGAATAGCCATTACCTTCAGTTCAGTGCTTCACTTTATCGTTTAACTTTTTGACTTAGCTCGCTAATTTTAATGTAATTTAAATAATTGTACACTGTATTGTGTATTTGCTCCAAGCTCCGAAATCTAATAGACACATTTTGAAATACTTAACAGAGAGATTTGGGAAAATTTGAAGATGTGTAATGTTTTTAATGTTCAGAATTTTCAAAACATATATGTATAATATTTTGACAGTTGGAATTAAATCCATGCAGTTTAAAATATATACCATTTGTTCTTTATAATACTACAGAATAGTAAGTGGTAGTACAAATTTTGGAATTGCATGTACAGTATGTTTATTATTTGATTAAAATTATAAATACTATATGCTTGATAATTAGCCTGTATATATATACAGTAGTTTAGGGTGAAAAAACATGCATACTATTGCTCTGTTTATATGACCTATAATTATGACCTACAATGGCTACAATTTTGTAGCAATAAACAAGCATTACTGTATACTTGTCAGTGTTAATACTTAATATATACACTGCTGTAGTGAATAAGGGAGAGCTCGGGGGTAAACAGACGATACAGTACATGCATGTACATGCATGATTGTCAAGCAAGCTCATATCCTCAGAAAAATTATTCTGTGTCCCGGACAGGGATAACTTTCTGATTTCCAGTGAGATGCTCTGACCATTGAGCTACCAAGACTCAGATGACAAGTGAAGGTTACATTGATGTAGTGATTCTATTGATATAACAGCAGTGTATATATTAACACACCCAATCATTACTGATATATATATTTATTATATGTCTTGCGAGTCCGAACTGGCGTATTTGAACGCTGATTGGCTAACGTGCGGGTCCGTACTTTACCGTACGGACTCGGTGTACGGACCCGCACAAAAACAACAAACTACAGCAAAATTAAACGAAAACAAAAAATGCACGGCCAACTCTATTATCCGGAGGAACTAACCGACGAAGATGATATCTTAAATGCTACGGAGACAGAGTACACTAGAGAAAAAAAGCAAGCCATTTTAAAACGCCGGGGAAACCTCGCAACAACGTCAACAATGTCGTTAGCACTTGAGCAACAACAAGAAAACGAAGACGACGTTTTCATAAAATTTATTTGTGAACAACAGTCTAAAAACACAATGACTAAAACTAAAGGCGATGTTAACAACTTTAGAAGATTCTGTTCAAGTCAAAACGAAAGAAGAGAGCTACAAGACATACCTGTAAAGGAGTTGAATACAATTTTATGCAAGTTTTTCATGGCAGCGGTAAAGCAAAACGGCGACCTATATGAGCCCGATACTTTAACGTCCATACAAAGAAGCCTTCAGCGAAAGCTCCAAGAGGTTGGTGCACCTCATAACATATTGAAAGACAACGAGTTTCAACGTTCTCGTGAGGTTTTGATAGCAAAACGAAAGAGTTTAGTATCCCAAGGCAAAGGAAACAAGCCCAACGCAACCAGAGCACTAACAGATGACGAGGAAGAAAAATTATTTGTTGTCGGATATTTCGGCGACAATGAGCCATTGACTCTGCAGCGAACCCTTTGGTGGGTGTTATCCATGCACTTTGGATTTCGGGGCGATGTACAATTGACGAAAGACCCAGAAACCGGCGACGAAACACTTGCTTGGTTAACTGAACGTGGTACAAAGACCCGAACCGGTAAAGAAAATGGCCACAGACGAGCATTTACTCCAACAGCACAAGCCGACAATACAGTGAAATGTCCTGTTCAGTTGTACAATAAATTCAGATCCCACAGGCCTGCTGAAATGAATCAAGACGATTCCCCGTTTTACTTGGCTATCAACCACAATCGTGCTCCCAACAGTGAAGTTTGGTACAAAAAATGTCCTCTTGGAAAAAATATGATAGGCAAGTTTCTCAGCAAAGCTGTTGAATGTGGCCATCTCAGTGGAGTCAAGAAAATAGCCAACCATTCCGTGAGAAAAACGTCCATAGGAAGACTCCTTGATGCAAATTGTCCTGAGATTTTCGTGGCACAACACAGTGGTCGCAAAAGCTTGAATAGCCTCAGTCACTACAAAGTTCCGTCAGCCAAACATCAGAGAGCCATGTCCAATGTGCTGGGTGGTGTACAGCATTTGACTGGCTTGCACCTACTTCTAGCCAATCAGATCGTTGGAAGCCGTCAAATGCTCGAGTTGTTTACTCGATTAAAAAATGTTAAAAAAAATTTCTTAAAATAAAATAATTATATTCTTTTCAAAATGTTTTCCCTTTTGGTTGTTTTGTTGTCAATTATATCGAATCGCGACTGTGAGACCGCTCCGCTCGCGCTGACGTGGAGGAAGACGTACTGTACACGATAATGTTTTCTCTAAATTATTTCTCGTTGTAGTCGAGACATATAATAAATTCCTTATTAACCTCACAAGCTCGGTCCGTACGGGAAAATATTTTGCTTTCGATCTTTTGAGTACAGACCTCGCCCTTCGGGCTCGGAAAATATGGTATCTGCAATCTGCATTTGGCATTATTATTAGTAGTATTATTGTCAATGCATTATTATTATTAGTATTAATAATAATAATAATAATAATAATACAATAATAATACAATAATAATACAATAATATTTATACAGGATCCTTCAATGATAACACTGGTATAGTATATGGGGGTATTGTTTTCTAACAAATTACAGTTGTTACAAATTTCAACACATATTCATAAATGTACAGTACAATGTTACAAAAACTAATTTTAACTCAAAAGTTGTATATCCTTCACATATATTTGTCAATTAAGGCAATAGATAATGGTGCTATAACATGTATGAACAAATTAATTGAAACATGGAAAATAGCTCTTTACTGGTAGATAAGGTATGATGTTAAATTGCCATGGAATTTCCTAACTAGCATTACACAATGTAACTTGCTTCTAATACAAGAGGTACAAAACTTGGGAATTATATTAACCAATCAGTTTCAAGTCGCGACTTAGGAAAGATCAGTTTCCCTGACATGCATAGAGACCTCTGATTATTACCACCAATATTTAGTTATCCATATTCCTGCCAGCTCCACATCACAGTAGTCGAATGTGGCTAGAATTATCAACTTACTGTATATAATCTATCCACACCAACAATTGGAGTAGAATCCCTAATACGTCTTAGTAAATCTAATTTGAATGGACCCCTATACATTTGCACTATATGCATCCGTAGACATTTGAACGAATTTGATTTTTTAAGGACACTCGTTGTATGATAGAGATGCACTTTCTTGCTTCAACAGCCTTTGGTGTCTATATACTAAATACTGCATTGATTATTTCGTGAGTCATCAATATTGTGATAAAAGTGATTTCTTTCTTAGTGATTGATGGTAGAAACAGCAGTAGACCCCCCACTATTCTGTTGCTACACTCAGAAATTAAAAAGTTTGGGCTGCATGTATTTATTTTGATGTCCTATGAAGTCATTCGTTTGTGACTAGGTAGGGCTTCGCGTGGTGGACGATTTAATGACAATTGTGTCTCTGTTTACACAATTTTCGGTTGAGTATATTTATCTGCGGGAACAAGGACGCATTTCTTCTTCCGCTTGAATTGCCATTTATAATGTATATTCTGTATACCTTAGACTTGTTTGCTTTGGGTATAACAAAAAGTCTAAAATGGTGTGACGAATCTGTTCACACGGTTGTAGTTTACGATTACACGGATAGGTTTCGTAATATCTTTATTTCATCTACAAAACTTTGGAGTTGAGTAGCAAAGGACTGATCGTCACGAAGTGATTAGAATTTTACTGTTTATATTTTTTGCGACTGTTCTTGTTGATATCGTCATGTTGTTGTTTTACATTGGAGAAGAAGGTCGAAGGGACATAAGAATTGGCGCGCAAATTGGTGGCACGGGGATTGTTATTAGTGTATACATACACAGTTAGTTCATTATACATAAACACATGCCGTATGCATCACCCGGCAAAAAAATACCTATATATAGAGCATTATGCCTAGTCGTAGCCAAAAATGACATGAGCCGTAGCCCGATTTTATCAACTGGGGTAAATAATACCGGAAGTCGAAAAGGGAACTCCAAATACACCCTAAGCGAGAGATTGCACATTTTAACTCATTATTCTAAGTTTAAATAAAATATTTTCTTCTACACTTTCGGCTCTAGGATCGTGTTTATGTTCAACAACAATGGCGGATACTACCTGTTTCCTACCGTCACAGCCTCCCTCGTTAGCAACAAAGCCAGAGGATCCTGTATATTCTTTTACAGGACCATGTCTGTGAGCCTCCTACTACTCCAGATACAAATATAATTACAACAGTGTCACCTCGCGATGACTGTGAATGCTGTGCCTGTGACAAGAAGAAAGATAAAATTGCAAGCCTTCAGAAGACGCGATCAAAACAGAGACAGCGACTTTTTGAAAGAAATAGGAGAATTTCATGTTTACAAAAGGAGAATAAAAATCTCAAAAAGGTATGTGGTATCAAAAGATGGAAAGCAACAGGTATATATTTATTATTCGGTAAGTATTTCATGTACTGTATGCCTATCATTATGTCCTATGTAGGGGTAGGGTAGTGTAGGGTAGGGCGGGTTAGGGGTGGGTTGGGGTCCCCCCTCTAGACATAATAATAGGCATACATGAAGTACTATATTATTCCATAACCCTATCAATGGGGGTGGGTGTGTGCCATAATAAGCACTTTATACTGTAGCAAATACTGTACAGTATAACATAATATGATTTTTTGTTTAAGACCATTTTGTCCCTGGAACAAGAGTTGTCCTCGGAAGACGAAAGCACCAGTGATAAGGCAGAGTCGGAGAATGAGACATGTGAGGATGAGGATATTGGTATCTTCGAAGAGGCTCTGGATGGTGATGGATAATTTATGGGAGACAGCTCAGAGGAAGATGCGGATCAGAACATCAAAGATCCAGACTGGAATGTAAACATGGAAGAAGCAGAAACCGATTCTTCTGATGACGATGAGCTTGTTGAAAATGAAGTTCAACAAAATACATCACAAGATGGAAGGTAACTTTTACAACAAAATGTTCTGAAAAGTATTCGGTTGCCTACACAAGGTTATTAGGCCTTACTTATGACTGACATTCCAGGACTTTAGAAACAGTCTTTTTAAACAGAATAGATTATTGAATTTCTCATTTGTGCTTTTGTCTCATGCTTTTTCAGACTGGATGATGCAGAACCGAAATTCGTTGTGTTCTACAGTATGTTGGTTTCACTATTCTCATTGTTCTGTTTCAAATGCAAGGCACGATCTCCAAAAGTAAATGTCAAAAGTCATGGAACAATGGCAATAGTGGAACAAACATGCATATCGTGTGGAGGAAGTTATGTGTGGAAAAGCCAACCGTTGGTTTTGGGGAGGTATCCGGCAGGCAATATTTTGCTGAGTTTTGCTATTCTGATGTCAGGAGCCTCAATCAGCAAAGTACTGCTCCTCTTTAGGCACATGGGCCTAACAATTTACTGTGTCAGGACATTTTTTTATCATCAGAGGAAGTTTATGTTTCCATTGATACTTCAATACTGGGAAAAATCTCGAACTGTATTGGTGAATCAATTGAAGGGAATAAAAGATAGCATTTTGGCTGGTGATGGTAGATTCGATAGTATGGGTCACAGTGCAAAGTATGGATGCTACACCATGTTGAATTGCAACTTGACCAAAATTGTACATTTTGAACTACTTCAGGTATTTTTAATCTATCATTTTTATGTTGTATTGCTGCTGTACAACAACTGGACAACCATTAATTTTGGAATTTCATCATTATAGATCAAAGTCAAAACACAAACCAAATTCAATATAATAAAACACTATAGTCTGTGTTCCTGAGTCCGCTACAATAGTCTGCAAAGCATAGTGGAATGGGATCAGTCGCATAGCAACAAATTTTAAGTTGGGGGGGGGCTAAGATTCGGCCACGAGAAACTGTTAGGGGGTCTGCATGCCCCCGGGAAAATTGTGAATTTTAGAGTCTCGGAAATGCATTTTGAGAAGTGATTTAAGAGTACCATCATCAAATTTACCAACATTTGATTGGGGGGGGGGGGGGGGGGTCAACCCCCATTTAAAAAATTGGGGTGTAGGCCCCCCCACCTTCCTGCACCTCTGACTGGGATACAGGCTAATAAAACACTAACATCTAGTACATGGATTTAATCGATATGCTGTATCAATATGCTAAATAATATTTAGATTGGGTCTTGTCTTATTTGATTTGACATGAACTACCTCAAAGATTATCAAAAACATTCTGCAACATTTCGAGCGAAGGGTCTTCAAAACATCTAAGAGAATTATTTCAGTGCTTAATGAAACCCACCTCACACATCATTTTAAAAACTAATAAAAAACTAATTGTTAGATGAAATATTTGCAGAATACTTTGGTCTGTACTGATTGGCATTTTTTGTTACAGGCCAATGAGGTTGGAAGTAGCAATAAAATGGAGTTAGAAGGCGCTTATAAACGGTCATTCGAAGCCATAAAAGGCAAAGATATGCTTCCAATCAAGACATTTGTATCTGATCGCCACCGCTGCATCGCCAAATGGATGAGAATCACACAGGCAGATACAACACACTACTATGATATCTGGCATCAAGCCAAGTCAGTTGTGAAGAAAGTTTTGAAAGCAGGCAAAGAGAAAGGGTGTGAGATTTTGACTGAGTGGTCAAAATCAATCCGAAACCATCTATACTGGTGTGCCACATCTACCAAAGCTGGTTTTTCATCTCTGATAGAAGCAAAGTGGTTGTCATTTATGAGGCATGTTAATAACGAGCATAAGGAGCATCCAAACGCATTGTATGATAAATGCCACCATGGAGAAATTAGTGAAACTAAAAAGTGGATTAAAGTGGGTAAGTGTAAAGAGATAACAGTACAGGACAGGTTCTTCTCCATAAATGACCCTTTTAGGTGGTAACAGCTAACAGGCAGGATGCCAGGTTGTCAAGTAGGATCCCCAAGGAAAAATTTACAATTTTAAAACTGGAACACTTTCCAGCCAATCAGAAATACCAGGCTTGATTAATTGATCTGATGATTTTTTATAGGAACAAAGCCTTACCAGAGACTGAAGAACATCTTAACCAAGACAACAGTTGTGAAAGATGTCAAGAAACTGTCACCTGTGGTCCAAACAAGTTCCTTGGAAGGATTCCATTCTTTGTTGAACCATTGGCATCCCAAGATGATATGCTTTTCATGGTTAGGGACATACTGCAGGTGAGTTAACAAGCTTGTATACATCCTGATGTTCCCTGCAGCAACTAATTTAGTTGACCCCCACTTGGTTTACTGTGTATAATGCTTAGTGAAACCCTGTAGCCCACCTATATGTGTTATAAATACCATATACACAAATTATTATTTTATATTTTCACTTCTAGGCACATTTTGGCATGCCTTCATTTCAATGAAAATGTGCACAGACAGACCAGGATGTCAAAATCGGGAACTCCATATATAAGGGTCACCTACCCAAAATTTAAGCTAGGAGAAGAAATGGTCAGAGAAGTTGCAGTTCCAGCAACATATGGTATGCATACTCCAATAAAAGTATTGTTTCAAGGAACACAGTCACTGATGAAACATTGAGCGATGTTGTTTTAGTGTGATATGGGCTAGTATTTCATGTATGCCTATTATTGTGTCCCAAGGGTGGCCGCTACCCAACCTTACCCCTGACCCTCCCTACCCTACCCTACCCCCACCGAGACATAATAATAGGCATACATGATGTACTTACCGTGATATGGGCAAATTTTGAGTTTGAAGTGTGCTAAATAACATTGCTCAAACAGTGACTGTGTGCCTTTTACTGCTGGTTCATGTAATCAATATAGATAAGGATTGATGTAATTTCTAATATTTTCTGTAGGATATGTAGATGCCATGCGCCGTGACCTACTACTTAGCTGCAACAAGGCAGATCTAAAGAAGACATATGAAACGTACAAGTCAAAAGAGCCTGCATCATTGACAAATCAGTTCTCCAATCGCCGCAACAAAGAGGAAGCCATTATAAATCAGGCACAGAGAAAGGAGAGAGTGACTGAATTATTTCCTCCAGGTATACATTGCATATAAACATATATTTCCATGTTTAGGTGTCCTAATTGCAACACTGTAGAAGCTCTCAATTGTGTGTGCAGGGGTGTTGGAACCAGGGGGCATGTCCCCCACTTTTTAACAATGATCAATAATAAACAACAAAGATAATTTATATTATTTAAGTTACGTGTGTACACAACACAATTTGCATACATTTGAGATATTTTGACATTTTTTACCTTTAGAACTCTGTAAATCTCCTTCTAAAGTGCAGGAAATGACATTTTTGAGAATCTTGGACCCGCCCCTATAATGTCGCCCCCTGAAGTGTGCCTCCCCCCACATTTAGAGCCGCTCCGGCACCCCTGAGTGTGTGAGAATTATAGTTCTAATAAATTGAATTTACTGTATGACCTTTATTGAGCATTATACATTTTGTCTAGTTGAGGCTCAAGATCAGCTTAGTACTAAGGAAAAAACAAGCACATTGGAAAAACAAAAGCAGAAACGCAAACAACCATGTTGCAAGAAATGCGGGGATTTCATGAAAGGCCACAAAAAAGAAAATTGTCAACCGAGTTCCGGACAATTAAATGTAACAACATCAGGATCCGATGTAAATAGTTAATTGTATAGTCTAAATTATCTTTGTAAATATAAATTTAATTAATGTTCTGTAAATTCTCTATTCAGTCATTCTAGAAAACATCCATGTTGCCCCTACAGATGGAAATGAAAGTTGTCACAATTCCCTCTGTGGGGCAGGGTTGGAGTTTTTCTCGAATGACCCATTATTTCAGTTATGCCTTGTACAATTGGAGAGGTTATACAAAAAGAGGTACTTTTGCTAGGGAAAATCATTTGGAAACTGTATATTATTTACATACAACGACCAGGGGGATATTTGAAGCTGTCAATACACTCTTTCAATAATTATATACATAGTAATGTTTTGCCTGGGAGTCTCGCTCTCATGAATTGTGAGCTAATCACCTTACATATTTATTAACGAAAGCGAGGCTACCAGGCCAAAAAAGTATTTATGACATATAATCATCGAAAGAGTGTGTTGGAGGTGTGATAATGCGATATGCTTTGATTAACCCTATCCTCCTCTGTAGGCATCTCTTGGGTTAAACCTGTTTGGTTAGCTGTGTTGGGAAAGGCGAGGCAAGGAGAAAATATTAGTACTGGCAATTTTATTAGTACTGAATTTTCTCCTTGCCTCGCCTTCCCCAACACAGCTAACCCAAGAGATTTAACCTAAGAGATGCCTGGGGAGGAGGCTAGATTAACCCATTAACTGGCAATGCACAGAAATGTACCCTACTTTAGTATTTACTCTGTCTAACGCCAGACGTATTTACTCTGTCTAACGCCAGACAATTTTACTCGTCAGTGGTAGAGTACTGCCAGTAAATGGGTTAAAAGAGGATTTACAGTAGGACAATTTATACCCCATATGTATATAATGTAATAAAGACAAAGTAATGCAAAAATTATTGTCAAGTCCTCTGCTGTGTACATTTATATCCAGTGGTACTTTGTGATGGATATCGTTTTCTGATGTCATTGTATAGACATGCTGGAAGTGGTCTAGAATTCTCCCATCCCAACATACCAAATATCCACCGAACTATCCAGCGATATGCAACGGCACGAAGATATCTAAAAATTAGAAAGTAAAAATAGGGTTTATTTATAGGTACTGTATTTTTAACAATAGATAAATCATCATTCCTCATAGCATAATTTCTATAAATTGCATGGTCATTTTGAAAAATTATGAGAGTATTTCATTTTGAATATGACACCAAATAAATGACTTTGCCTACCCAATAAAACCATAAAATGCAAGAAAATATTTACATATAACAATAACATATTGACTAATTTTAATATACAGTCTGGCACATATTATTAACATATAGCCAGCTAATTAACGCAAATTCCCTTGAGGAAAGTAAAAAGGAGCAAGAAAATCAGTATCAAGTATGACTTACTCATTTTGTCCATTTTGAGTTCTGCTTGTTGGCCGACGATATTTCTTTCCAGACTTATCTGACAGAAATGCCCCTGCCGTCTCTAACACTGTTCTGTGTGTTACAACAGGATAATCCCATTGCCGAGTAATGCATTCTGGGTCTTTTCCTTCATAGGTAAATTTGCCAGTGCATTCCAGAATTTCTTTACAGCATCGATATTCCCTGGCATCGTCTAGCAAAGTATCATCACAGTGCTCACATGTGCACCTGATGGAATTGTTGATAAACATATTAAAGCTTTTTATCCGATAAAGTTCGGTAATAAATAGTTCGATAAACAGTTAAAGTTATATTGCTTCGATATAATATACGTACCATGAGCTAACAGCTACGGTCTTGTTGACTCGTGCCTCCAAATTTTCTCTCAAAATACCATCTTCGTCGGTTTGTTGTTCCTCGTAGTCGCTGTCAGCAACCGGTTCAAACTGATAAGGCTGAACAACAGAGGACTGTTCAACGATGTCCTCGTGATCCGTAGACTCTTCTGAGTCTGTATGAGATTCAAAGCTTTCGCTATCTGACATTTTTTTAAGTTTAAAAGGCGAAATAAAGAGCTACCGTTGTATATTATGTTGATAGTTTGTAGTTTCTGTTCAGATTTCAGACAAACTATGTCACACGGCATACGTCACAAAATCCGGTTTCTCGGTACCAGTCTTTCGATAAGCTGTAGTTCAAAATAGCTGTATTTATAGTCGTTTAAAGCTTGTTTTAACTAACTTCTAGTTGGAATTTCTCAACAAGAGTGGTATCAAAATGATCAGAAAAGACGAAATTTTCAGAAAATACAAAAATCCCGACATCGAAAATTTCATTGCATATACACTTTAAAACATGACGTATTGTGTGTTACAATCAGTCTATTATTGACAGAGCTGTGCTTGAAAAACTATTTTGTATTAATGATAACTGTCCTGTTTATATTTAAGAAATATTCTGTTTGATTGATTAATCATTTCTAATTGTCCAAAACCCACTCTCTCGTGCAACGGTAGAATAATTAATTAGGCAGACATTGTTATTTCACTAAATACCGAAAAACCACCGTACGTGCGGTACAGATTTGTTGTCTATTGTGTTACCTTTATTCAAACAGGGTTGGGCTTTTTGGACACCCGGCGGTAGTAATTGGAAATTGTATTGAAATATTTTAAGAAGAACGCAGAGTACATTCGGAGTGAAACTTTCCCATTATTTATAACGGGAAAAGACGTTATTTTAATAAGGAATGAATTAATGCGGTGTTTGGAACTTGTTATTCATTGAGTATGTTAGTATTTACTTAATAAAATTTAAATTCAAATACCACTCTGTAGTGTAAATCCTTATTTACACTGCTTTCATACTAATACCCACACTGATCAACTATTTTGTGTCTTCTATCCAAAAAGAAAAAACTGTTCAGGATTGGCATTTTAAAAAGCAAGGTTTTTAACCTCTCTTGTTCAGCAAAACTATAAAACATTGATTACTCACTTTCCCAGTCAATATCGTCAACATGCTCGTACTCGTCAACTTTTCCTGTCATCAAATATGCAGTAAATAATGCAAGAATGACAGTGGTTGCAATAGAGTTATAAAACAGAGTTGTTTTTGCTCCAACTAAACTGAAAAATAAGCCCATAACTGTACCGCCTGCTTCTAGTCCAAAGGAAAAAGCCAACTCTGCCAGTCCTTATAAAATAAAAAAGAAAGAGAACAGAAACAATTCATATAGTGCTGTATACGATTTACAACTACCAATAAGAAGTCTTATTAGGAATATTAATGCCCAGTAAATAGCTGTAAAAAGAACCATAACTAGAAATACGTGTACGAAACAACCCCTCGCCCGCCATCATAGCGTCGTCTGAGTTTGTGCCCTCGACGTCACTACCCTCCTCCATTCGTTCCTCGTCGTCACTCTGCTCACCTGCTTCCTCCGGAAGAAAATCGAAACCTTTCAAGTGCAACCAGCATATATTTACGTTTTCGACAAGAACAAACAATGTTCTTCCCCTTCCCCTCTCGTCCGACCCAACCCCTAAACGCTTGCTTCGCAGGCTATAATACAGCGGCAAGATTATCATCCTCGCTTGCGAGGGGATAAATACAAATGGTGTCGCGTGATATTTTGTCGTTATATGATATTATCAGACTATAAACAATTACATAATCTCCATATATTGCGATGTCTATTTCCTAGTGGTGCTGCTCATAAGGCCTTGCGGTCATACACCACATTCATCCCTTTCTATTATTTAGGTTACAAGCAATATGCCGTAACAACAAAAGATGAACGTGTCCTAATCAAATATATATTCCATTATAGCATATACGGCATATTGCTTGTAACCTAAATAATTGAAAGGGATGAATGTGGTGTATGACCGTTTTTTATGATTGTATTTGAAAGAATACGTAAAATAATGAAAAATAGCTTTTACATGACTTTCGTTACAAAACTTTCCATTCTCGAGTTATTATATTCCATGTAACTTGAGCTGTGCCATCACAAGTTCACAACATTACATCACAACACGAAATCAGGCATATCTTTGGATTGGTTTGACGAAAGCGGCTCAAATCATGGAGACTAATTATTGAGTCAACAAGACTGAGCATTGAAATTGTTGTTATTAGGTTCACATGGAAGAGATTCGTTCACATGCTACTTTGTCTAGAAACAAAGTTTTCTACTTTTCGTCGTTTCAGTTACTTTTTTATTGTTTTAAACAGTATTGTTGCATTAGAAATCATGGAAAAACTGAGGATGTCAACTTCCTAAAACTAAATAAGTTGCTGTAAATGTTGTTGAAAGCAAAGAATTATTATAAAGGAAGGGAGTAATCTGGAAACTATAATCTGTTACCATAGCAACCGCATTATACCAAGATAATGTTTAGTTTTTTTTTGACTGAGTAAGTCAGCAAGGTTTGAATCTATTTAGTCAAACCAGTCTGAAGATGTGCCTGATTTTCAGTTTTGTTTGGTTGGTGTGTCCATCTTGTGTCGTTACAGCTCAAATACAGTCATAAAAAACTGGGGCGAATTTTTATTTGATACTTTACATGTAAATGCCACTTTACATGTAAATGCCACTTTACATGTAAATGCACCACATCATTATAATGATAAAGAGCCTCCATTACAGTAATCCGGCCCATAGTGGGTATAAATGCCTCAGTATAAATGAATAATACTAATATTTCAATTTGTTTCACTGATTAGGTTATCTTTGCACAGTTTAGATAACGTAGTCTGTTTGTTTCATAAAAATGGGCCTCCCTTTTGGTCACACCCCATGCTCATTGCTCATTAAGAAGGCTGACCCAGGCATTAATGTTCCATACGGTACCCACATATTCGCATCGCGGACCTATTTTTTAATTAACGCTAACAAATTGCCAGATTCCTTATTTTTCTTATATCAGCGAACACCGTCCCCTCACTACCTGTTCGATTTGAAGGCTTGTATAGATTCTCTGTGGATATATTACTAACCCGAGATGTGTTTCCAAATTTTAATTTAAGCAAGCACTTGCATCGCCGCATTTGTTTATACCGGAAGTGGCTATGCTTGTCTGCTTAATTTCGCTCTACATAATTGGTTAATATGGTAATTGGATTCCCAATCGGTCATCAGCAATTAAGGAGGCGTTTTTTTAATTTTGAATAGCGTGACGGCAGACGTTTCCACCACTCCCAGTTTTTTCCTCCCCTCGTTTTCTCCGCCCTCACCCTCGGGATCCATTTCTAACGAAAAGCCTGTATATATATATATATTTCAGCGGAGCAAGGTAGGAAATTTGTGCTCTACAAAAACACGGCGTGCGAGGTCTGGGGATGAGGTCTGGGATGAGGTCTGGAGATAAAGATGAAAATGTAGGGGGGATAGAACGGGCGAGCGAGGAGTTATTGTGGAACGTATTTCTAGTTATTTTATGTTTGCACTCGATATTTGAGGTATTTCTCTACCA
Source organism: Chrysogorgia sp. JL179-B06 (assembly GCA_035772405.1). Taxonomy (NCBI): domain Eukaryota; kingdom Metazoa; phylum Cnidaria; class Anthozoa; order Scleralcyonacea; family Chrysogorgiidae; genus Chrysogorgia; species Chrysogorgia sp. JL179-B06. The sequence continues at coordinate 795,512 of JAYKKM010000382.1, forward strand.
TAAGCATTGACCAATTTCTCGAATATCGATAGCATTAACAATTTTTACTTCCTTACCTAATACTACAGCAGAAGAGGCCTTTGATCCGGTTTTTGAAAAATGGACGTTTATCGCCGAATACCCAAAAGCAAATGCTGCCGGCTGGAAAAAATCGATAACCAGTATCAGCCAGGGTTGTTGAAGAAACGACAAAGAAATCTCGCAAACTGCGAAGATAAATAGGGCTATCGCCACGGTTCGAAGATCACCAAATATGTTTATAAGCTTCCCTGCCAAAAAAAACCAGATTACTGCAAGAGGTCGACGAATTAAGCCTCCAGCCGCCATGACTTTCGGGCTTCCAGAAAGCTTAGCGATGTACCAATACTCCCAGTAATATTGAAATGAATAACAGCAGCCAGCATAAAAATTAATTAATAGAATGAACATATAGTGTCTGCTAAATACAACACTTTTCACTTCGGCCCAGTTGATTACACGATGTTCGATATATTCAAAAAAGATCCATGGGAGAGCAACGAGCGACAAACTCATAGTAATTGCTACGAATGGAAATACTACGAAGTATCCATACATGACCTGACCACAAACTGTGTTCTTTACGTACGACACGATCATGCCGACGGCAAACAAAGATATACAACTTCCAATTTGTCCCCAACCAATGTACGAACCGTATTTCGCTCTCTCTTTCTTGAGGTGAGTCATGACAGCCACGTTATACAGCAATGTGGTGGATATATACAGGATGAAGCTTAGTCCTCTTATCAAAACCATCAGCAGAAATACGAATGAATAACTCGAGACATAGGCGTTCCGTTTCAATGGGTTCCCCGTTCGGTTCAGGAGGAAAGACTGATTATCTGAGACTGAGATGACTGAATAATCTGCTGTGTATTTCAAACTTGGAGTATTCTTGTATGTATTGAGTGACAAATCGGAGATATTTTTAACCCACAAGGTTGTGTTCAAGAAGTCGTTGGTCCCATTATTTAAATAATCACTTGGTGTTGTATCACAAGTGCCATGTATGATCTTAGGCAGCACTGTAAGAGGCGCCAACGAAAGCAGAATAAGCACAAGAAGGCATACAAGTAAAACCAATTTTCTTGCTCGATATCGATCAGCTAAAACTCCAATGAGAGGGAAAAATATAAGATGCGCTCCGCCGAGAGTTGTTAACCCGATTTGTGTTGCAGTGAAGCCTAATTGCTTCAGGTACAATGCATAATATTCTTCAAAAGTCACCATGCTTGACCAAAAGAAGAAAATAAACCATCTCAACGCAACGGTTTTCAACGACCATGAGAAAGATACCATGTCGAACCTTGTTATGCTGAAATATTCGATGAAATTCCTTTCCAAAGAAATATTGTCTTCGGATTTGCATAAATATCTTGTCACAACTGAATGCGTAACAATAGGAATATGTATTGATTACGGCTCTTGATGAAGGTTCCTGATAAAGTGCACGCTATCCTGTAGACAACGAAACTTAAACTTATTTTTGTTGCTGTCTCTATAATTCTTACTACTAGAATTACCTTTACCGCAGCCACCCCTCGCCCGCCTTTTCTACCAAACACCCCACCCCTACCCCAGACCGCGTCTAAGGCTAACAAGTTCGTCGTACGTAGATTTTGAACGTTATCACGGCCAATATTTACTCGATTTCAATTCTGAAAACAGTTTTGTAATTACCGAGTCTAAATACATAACACACGTACGTATTACATTACGCGAACGTGTATACCCTTCGTAGAAATCTCTTTATGTAGTTCATCAGATCACCACTCGCCAATGGCCGCCCTTTACAACATTGAACAAATATTGTCCGATTCAAACGAATAACTCAAAACGACTTTTTACTTCCTGATAAGGAGTTGGTTCCTACCATGCTCAAATATATATATATATATATAATATCGCTACTCTGAGTTTCACGTTATTGCGATCATCAGGCAACTGACAGATATAATTCACTATTCAATGATAAATACTCGACTATATGTCTAATTGGGTGTCAAGTTACATGTCTACAGTTTGTGAGTAATTCTGTTCGTTTATTTAGATAGTGTTTATGTTTTTTCCTCGCCTTCATAATTTGTAGTTTTTCTTCGAGGCACAGGTTGCATCTTCTTGCACCGGGTTTATACGCCGCTACTTGTTTGATTACAGACCACTTGATGTGAACCTGTCTGTTTTCCATTTTCAGTTGTTTGGATAGCTCGGTGTCATTGATGTACTTCACGTTACGGAAAGACTAACCTGAGTATCAGGCCTTCTTGAGGGGCGGAGGGAGGGAAGGGGAGGAGGGAAATAAGGCCTGACACAAATCATCGATTTTGGCCTTCCTCCCCTCGTATACGCCACGCCCCCTCGTAAATTTTAGCCAATTAAAATAACTTCCTGTTTTGTCACATTGTTTAAAGCATTTTCCCCGAGGTAATGGCAGTTTTGCAAAATTTGTCTTTCAAATTTGCAAACGAAAACCGTTCGCACATTTCTTCTGTGTCACTGTTTTCTGAGACAACCAACAAAGTGTTTTCCAACACATCTGAAAATGCTGTAATAATTTCGGAGTTGCTGTTGGAATTGCGAATTGTTGTAGTCACAGATCACAACTGCTCTGTCTATAAATAGTGTGCTAGGAAAGGTGTTACAAGCTGTTTACTGAACTGCATACCTCTCGGACAGAACTTTATGGAGCAATAGACCTTACCGATTATTATTATTATTATTATTATTATTATTTAATCTTATTTACATACGGTAGTCCTTCAGTCTTAAATAGTCTGTTTTCCAAGGAGCCGTACTACTAAAAAAATACACAAAAATATACTAACACTATTTACACAAAAAAATAAAAAATAAAAAAATGTTACGTGTTTCCGTCTCTGATTAGAGCCCTGAACTTGTTTAAAGAGATATTATCTTTAAGGCGATTTGGTAACTCATTCCACAGTTTTGCACCGCTATAGCTTATGCTTTTTTTAAGAAAATTTGTTCTAGGTTTTTCCAATGCATAATCTAAATTATTACTGCGAAGACTGTATTGTTGGTTGTTCGTTACATTGAATACATTGGAAATGCTTTCTGGGCATTCTCCTTTTCTTATTTTGTACATGAAAACAGCTTTATTTTCATTTCGTCTTTCTACCAATGATTTCCAATTTAGTTCACTTAATATTTCAACAGATCTGACATCATATGTTTTACCAGTAATGACTCTTGCAGCTCTGTTTTGCATTTTTTGTAGCTTTTCTTGCAAATAATTTTCGCAAGTATCCCAAACCAGGCTACAATAGTCAAAGTGTGGCAAAACTATTGCATTGTAAACCGAAATCAGTGTATTTTTTGGTACAAAGTCCTTCATACGTCTAATCATTCCTATTCCTTTAGAAACTTTCGTCACAACAGTCCCTATATGTGATTTCCATTTTAATTGTTCATCAACAATGATACCAAGTGTTTTAGTTTCACTAACACGTTTTATGTTAGTTTCGCCAAGTTCAATATTTGGGTCATTGTTGATGTTGTTTAGTCTTTGTCTGGATCCTACAATCATATATTCTGTTTTTTTCTTATTTAAAATATTTGTAAGAGACTCAGCCACAATATCAGCAGAATCTTTCACTAATTTCGGTGGTATAAGGTCGTATCCGGTTGCTTTGGATGTCTTACTTTTTAATAATATCATATACATTTCATGTGATGAAATCCGGCTAAGTTCGAATTTAGTAGCACATGGGGCAATATAACTATCTGGAGTCACATTGCCCTCATGTAGCTGATTTGCAAAAAGAGGTCCAATATCACTGAAATATGTATTTAGTGCATCTGATATTGCAGCTGGATCTGTAATTGATGCCTCATTAACAATTAATTCAGTGATTTTTGTGGTTTTTGATTTCTTATTAGTTAACTTACTGATAGTTTTCCACATATCACGAGGATTTTTGTTACATTGATTTAGGGCACATTTGAAATAATTTGCTTTTGTGTTTTTGACTAACTTGTTTACTTCATTTCTAGTTTTTTTATATTCTTCATGAGTCCTACTAGATCCTGTCTTAACAGCTCTTTTCTTTAAGGAATCCCTGAGATAGATTTTATTCTTAATCTCATTAGTAAGCCATGGCGCATATTCGCTTCTAACTTTCCTTGTTACCAGTGGAGCATGCGCATCTGCTATAGCTAGAAATTTTATTTTCCAATCATTCCAAAGTATATTTGGATCAGACATATCTAATTGCTCCTGTAAAATTACACCTAAGTCATGCCTAAAATTTTCAGCATTATAATGTTTGTATTGTCTTGTAAGAATTACCTTTGGTTTATTATGAGGAATTGATATCTTCCTGTGAACATAGATGAGACTATGGTCACTAATTCCAACATGGTCGACACCGGATTTTATTATGTTATTAGGTCGATTTGAAAATAACAAGTCGATAAGTGTCGACGAGTTTTCCGTTATGCGGGTTGATTCCTTAATAATTTGTTCAAATTGTAATGTTTCAGTAAGCTCTGCTAATTTTCTGGTCTGTATATTTTCATGTTTACACAACCAGTCACAATTAAAGTCTCCTGTACTAATAATTTCTAAGTTTTCTAAGTCCATAATTTGCAAACATTTTTCATAATCTTCCAAAACTCCCAAGAGTGTATCTGGTGGTCTATACCATGTATTAATCAGAAATGACTTGGATTTTGGTTTTGAAATTTCAATTACCAACATCTCAAGATTGTTCGCCATTAAATCTGATCGTAATTTGTAGTTAATGGAGTTTCGAACATATATCGCAACTCCACCACCCCTACGATCATTTCTATCTTTACGCAATATTTCATAGCCATCTATGTTCACTTCGCAATCATCTATAGTACTATTTAACCAAGTTTCGTTGATACTTATTACATTAAATTGTTGCCTATGCATATATATCCTAAATTGATCGATATTTTTACTCAGGCTTCGTATATTAAGATGCGCAATTTTAAAGCCTCTTTCCTTTTTATTATTTATGTGGTTGCAATTTAGTTCCGGGCCTCTTGCACCCGGGGTACAATTATTACAACCAATATCTATACTAGAAGTGGGCTGTTGATCAGAGACGGAAACTTGACTTCAATTATTATTGTCATGAAAATGAAAATGAGGCTATTAGAGCAAGTTTTCATAATTCCCATGAGTAATCTTGCCATGTTTGTTCATGGAAGAAGATGAATAACTTCCGAACTATACGGATTGTTGAAATACATCATGTACGCCTCGATGTACGCATGTTGTTAGACATTTCATAAGCTTTCATTTGATGTATAGTTCAAGTCTGTGTGTTTTGTGTAACGTTTTAAAATGTTCAAAATGTTCGCACCATTGCTCGTCAAATAATTATATTATAATTATAAATAGAGAATAAAAGACAAGTGTTTTTTAGGATTTTAGATATTGTTTTCACAATGCTTAACGCAAAATCTTGATCTATGTATCAATCAAGAGATACACTAAAGTACTATTTGTGGTAAAGAATATATAATAACAAATTCCCATGCCAGCTTTCAATATTACCATTTTTAGAATACTTCCCTTTAAGCTAGAAACTAGAAAACGCTACCACAAATAGTACTTTAGAATATCTTTTGATTGATATATATATATCAAAGTTTGTGCGTTAAGCATTGTGAAAACAATATCTAAAATCCTAAAACACTTGTGGAAAGTCTATTCGCCATTATAATTATTTGACGAGCAATGGTGCGAACATTTTGAACATTTTAAAACGTTACAACAAACTCACAGACTTGAACTATACATCAAATGAAAGCTTATGAAATTTCTAACAACATACGTACGTGATGTATCTTAACAATCCGTAGTTCGGAAGTTATTCGCCATCTTCTTCCATGAACAAACATGGCGAGATTACCGATCTATTGATATATCAAACTCTTCCCGTATCCGGTCGGTAAGACTGCTAGAACGTGTTTTCTATAAAAAAACCAGGCTCTCTATACAAAGGTATTGTTCTTCTTTTATGGCTATTTGTGGAAAATGCTTATAAAGAACAGCTTCTAACGCTAATTTGTCCATCAACATAGAAAGAAACGACCATTTTGGAGGTTTGGTTCAGCAACACTTAGATTTTCGCTTCCGGTAGTGTGACGTTGACCTCTCTCGTCCAATCAACGCAACGTCCAGATTCTGGACGCTCAACACGAGTTTGTGAATGGATTTGTGTCAGGCCTTCTTTTCCATCCTCCCATACCCCCTCCCTACCCCCCCCCCCCCCCCCCCTAGAAGGCCTGATACTCAGGTTACGGAAAGACTTGAGGTGGTTGCGGTACCTTTCTTTGAAGTTATTCGCTGTAATCCCGATATAACTTTTTTTCCTTTCATTGGGATCTTCCGAAGTTCCGTAGTTACGTCCGCTTGGTATACAACGCTCTCTTTCATACACTTTCCGGCAAGTGGCCATTCCTTTGATTTCTGACAATTGCATGTGGAAGTATTGTTGTTTATGGTGTCGTTGTTTTGCATATTTCCGAGTTAGGATGCGTTTGTTATGTTTGCGGATAACGTTTTTCATGTTCGTTACGCAGCTATAGCTGCCTCGTACATTGTGGCGGTTAAAAAGTTTGTGCAGTTTGTTTAAAGGTGGGAAGTGTTTGTCAATGAGTTTTAGAAAAATCTGTGCTACGTTCGTTCTGACGTTTTTGCTATATGGCGGGTTGTACCATATTACGTTACGTTGTCTGTTTCGTCTTTGAGAGTTAGGGTTGTCTTGAGTTTGTGTATACGTTAAGTATGTGTCAAAGTTGCTTTGCTTTAGGGCGTCGTTGTAAAGTGGGGATGCAGCGTCGAATGTTTCTTTGTCACATGATAGTTTATTAATGCTTTGTTGATGGAGTGTGGTATAGTTGGCGTATGATGGAAGGTGGATGGTTTGATAGTCGGTTAATGTAAAGCGGGTCGTCATTAGGTTTCCGGTATGGTTTGTATTTACCGTTCGTTAAGTCAAATGTCAGATCAACGAAGTTCACACTTTTTATGTTGGTTTGCGCCGTGATCTTGAGCCCAAAATCTTCAAAAATACTGACGAGATATTTTCTCGCTTTATCCGCAAGTCTCCGCGATGTTGTCTTAAGGGCAGCCAAACGATCATCACGGTACAAACCGACATCGTGCCAAAACGTTTCTTAAGTGCGTCAAGGATGAAAAGTCCAACAAGTTCGCACAACTTCGCAGATCTCAGCTCCGTCCCAACTTCCCATAGTCACGTCGAATGTAGTGGCGTTATTTTTCTTGGACCACGCTCGTCCATTGTTAAACAACAGAGATTTGCGCGCGTGTTTCACAATCAGGATGTCGCTCTCAGAAATAGCAGTAAATTGTTGGCCCCATTCAATTGCACGGTCGAGTAGGCTTTCAGAAATGAAGGGTAATGATCTACAATGTCAAATGATAGAAACGTCAGTCTGTCTTTGTTATTTAAGGAGTTGAACCAAGAAATCGTTTCGTCAGAGTTTCCCACTGGTTTGCGCAGGTTTGCTCACGGATTTCACTGTTAATTTTGTCTAAGATGCATTTGCTAACTTTGCCAAGATCATATTTCGCCGGGTTTATCAAGCGACATTTCGGGTGGTTCTCAAAGTCCTCCATATGGTCATTGAGTGAGATGAACGCTTGGGCATGAGTCATTGGTTCTGCACGATTTCCGATCTCTAGTTTGTTGGCGATGTCTTTAAATTCATGGTTGATGTTGTCGATTGCTCCGTCTGGTGCGAGTTAGTAAGTCTTAGTAATGTTCTCAGTTAACAGCTTGTTGTATGTGTCCGCAGGCATTTCATATACATTACGTGTCTTATCGGCAAAGGTAAAAACATTTTTCGATGCTTCTATTCTTTGTTTGTCTTGTTCCAAGTTGTTGAGGAATTGGTCGTTCGCGTTCCTAAATTGGATGTTCTCAATCATTTGTATAGCATCATCTTCGACAGTGGCGGCGGAAGATGTTTTATATTGGGGGGGCTAATTCACAAAGAAAATCAATTTGCTCGATTTTCTCCAACTTGTGCGGGCGCAGATTGTACGCGGTCAGCGGTGCGTGCATTTAATTACAGTACTTCAAGTAACTATTAACTAAGAGAAGCAAACTTTTACAATGGCTGCCAACATGTGTGTGTCCACTTTTGAATAGGGACAGTTAAAGCAGCGAAGTTTCAATTTGAGATGTTTTTTCCGAATGTTTGGATAAAATGGACGGGTTTCTAGAAGAAGTTGTGGGGATTAAATTGGAGTTGGTTGGCCCAATGGTGGACGGATATTTAAAAGACATTGGCAATTAACGCTCTTTCTGAAAATACGTGCTCTTTGTTTTGATTTCAAACCATATGTGGGTGTCTTGTGACGTCCATCGTTGTTGCCGTTTAAAAGACAAAGAAAGACTGACGTTTCTATCATTTGACATTGTAGATCATTACCCTTCCATTTCTGAAAGCCTACTCGACCGTGCAATTGAATGGGGCCAACAATTTACTGCTATTTCTGAGAGCAACATCCTGATTGTGAAACACGCGCGCAAATCTCTGTTGTTTAACAATGGACGAGCGTGGTCCAAGAAAAATAACGCCACTACATTCGACGTGACCAGGGGGGGGGGGCATGAAGCGGGCAGCGCATGCGCATTTACATGATTGTAAACGAGGCGGATTCTTCTTTATTTCTGATGGGAGCTCTATGAGTAAGCATCAAATAATCTCGTTCACGCGTTCACGTATAAACGTTTAATATACGAACAATAAATCGAATCCTGTGTATCGAACTAGTAAGTCGTTCTACTTTGTGATTAATATGTAATTCAGCAGTTGAATTCAATTTGTACGATTCGTGACTCGTTTTAAAGAAATAAATTTGTTCTTTACCTGTGGAAGTTTGTTAGTTTTTATACAATAATTTTTATGCTGTGATATGGGAATAAAAGACCTGCTGCCATTTCTCAGTGAATACACACGTAAAATAACGCTCAGAGATTTAACAGGCCGAACTTTGTGGAATTGATGCATTTGGATGGCTGTATTACGGTATAAAGGCGTACGAATTAGCGACTGGGCGACAATATTTACGCTTTAAAAATGGTAGAGGATGGTTTAAATATTCGACAAGGCACTGAGCTTATGAAAAGAGCTATGTCCATCGACCACATGTCCGTTATTTCGCTGATCAAGGTGTGCATCAAGAAAGGATATGATTATGTTGTTTCTCCATATGAGAGTGACGCTCAACTGACTTACTTGCAAAAGGTTGGTCTCATTGATTATATTTTGTCAGAGGACTCAGATCTTCTTGTATTTGGGTGCCCAAAGTTTACAAAAGCGATCTTTAAAGTGAATTGGGACTGTCTGGATGGAGAGTTGATTGTTCTGAACGAATTGGTTCAAACGCTTCAGATAAATTGTATTCGTTCACTCAAGAATTATTTATATGTTTCGATGTATATGATCTGATATGCATCAAATCATTAACAGATTTTATAAGCACTCTTATTTTTTACATCTTTCACATTTTTACAGCACTAACATCATTTTTGTGATTTATCATGTTATCATGAGAATGATTCTGAAATTAAAACTACCTACACTATACATATATGTCCTTTTAAACCACAATCAGTGTTACAGATGCATCTTTATATTTTTTCTAATTGTTCATTGAAATAAATCTCATTCAGTTTCAACATAAGGAAAGGTTACAATAATATCCATGTTGTATGCAATACAATGTACATTTTCATTATCAGCTATAAACATGTTGTGCTGCATAGTATATTAGTATAGATATACAAATTGAATACTCTAAAAAGTTGTTATACTGCCAAAATAGTATTTTGGAGGTCTAACGTTTTGAGCGAAGGCCCTTCATCACAGAGTGAAACGTAAACTAATGTTTCACTCTCTGACCAAGGGCCTTCGCTCGAAACGTTAGACCTGCTTAACACTATTTTGGCAGTATAACAACTTTTTAGAGTATTCTATTTGTATTTTAAGTTTATTTGGGTCTGTTCACAAAATATGTGACATTTTGGAGGGGTGGTTGTGTTAGTCCTAGAGTCACATGAATTATAAGTGTGAGGGAGGAGGTAATGAAAACTGTCAAAAAGCATCACAAGGGGGAGGGTGGGTGTAGAAAATCAGCAAAATAAAAGTTGCATATTTTGTGAACAACCTTATGAATTCTAAATATGATTTGATATATCACAATGAGAACCACGACCCCAATGTGTCCTTGGATTTTAATCAGTGTCACATTTTTCCCTTCGTCATCTCAGTCCATATGGTAGAGAATATCGCCATTAGAAGGTCACAGGTTATAAAAAATGTCACATGTTTGGAATCAAGAAAATATAAAAACAAAGAATAATTAGCACTGTTTAGCAATAGTTAACACTGCTACAGTATAGCAAACAACTATGCCATAACTAACAATTGTCTGAATGTTAGCAGCACCGTCGGTGGCAATAAACTGCAGAAATTAGTCTACTCATCAAACTCAAAGTTTAACAGGACTTATTTAAAGAGAAGAACAATCATTTATGAGAAAAATATGATTCTATTACAGTTATGGAATGCAGAAATTCATAAAATAATTAGGACAGGCAAATAACAGGAAAGATTTGATTATCTATCAATTCGCAATAGTTCATCATATTTGTTCAATTTTGTTAAGACGATGCCAATTTAATGAAAATTAACGGTGAAACAAGGCCGTTTTCAATGCCAAAGCGAGGGGATCAATGGGGATCAATACAAAGGTTTAGTGGATCGAACACTATTCTTTCAAATTTACGAAGCCGTGTCCTAATTACCTCAATAATTTAGCGCTCAGAGCTCGCCACATTGTACCTATTATGCCATTACCGCAGATTCACGTTGTCAACCATATATTCAATCCTCCACAAAGGAACAATTTGTTAAGTTATGAATATATATATATAAAACATCAGAGATAAAAACTTTAAAACTTTATTTAAATAAAGTTTTAAAGTTTTTATCCCTGATGTTTTATAAATGTTTTTAAGCTTGAGAAGGAGGATTCCTGACAAATATATATATATACACCACTCAGGGTATTAAAATAATTGAGGAGAAGGTGCTGCCTTTGCAACAACACCGGCAAATGGTAAGACTTTCGGGTCTTCTCGGAAAACGACCTTAAATCGTAGGCCCTCGGAATCCCCATCAGTTGGGTTTTCCGTTCACAAGAGTGATAAACTGAATAGTCGAGCGCTTAAAACATGAGCCTCTGGCTCGGATAAATAGGGCAACCTTATCCTGCGTGATCGACTCAAAATAAATCATACTCATATACTCATACTCATACTCATATACTCATACTCATACTCATACTCATACTCATACTCATGCATACTCATACTCATACTCATACTCATACTCATACTCATACTCATATATATATATATATATTTGGTTAAGAAGAATAAAAATACAGTTTTAAAAAATTCGGTTACTCGAGTTTCACGCTCAAGGCGATCATCAGATTAAAAGTTTTAACATGCGAATATAACTATAAGTAAGAATGTTTACCTAAAATGTGTATAAAATTTAAGAATATTTCCATAAAAAATATATATTTACATAAAAATTTACTAAGAATATTTACATAAAAATTTGTTTTGGTGTCTGCATTTGGACACAAGTTCAGATCTTTTGTTCAATAAAAATCGTTTGTCAGCGTAAAGAATGCATAGTTTTTCTGTTAAACATAATTTGCATGTTTTGCTGCCGCTTTGGAATGCGTTTGCGCGTTTCAGGATTGACCATTTTATCTCATACTCCTGCTGTTTTTCCTTCAATTCCCATATGTGTTTTGAAAGGGCTGTCATTGTCGAGTGTTTTTTATGCTTGAAAGAGGTCTTGTGGTTGCTGTAGCGGGTTTTGAATTCGTTTTCTGTCATGCCGATGTATGTTTTCTTGTCAGTTGGGTTGGCTTTCGTGACGACTGTTGCTTGGTATACCAGGCTTCGTGTTAGGCACGCACCGTTGAGCGGGCAATCGTCCTTTGTCCTGCATGAAGTTGCAGATTGTTGGCAATCGTCCTTATTCCTGCAGTTGCAGTTGAAAAACGACATCAGAAAGATCAATGCAACGCCCAAAGTCCTAGTATTTGCCGACAAATCCCGAAACTTGTACCAGCTGGAGAAGGAACATTACGACAAACTATTAAACGAAAACATCACCAGTGACTATAAACTTGCCAACGACGAATCAATCGACACGATAAATCAAGAACTGAAAATTATCTCAAACAGCCTAGATATCAGCGACAGGATAGAAACAATGTCCAAGAAACAAGCTTTCATAACCCTGAAAGACCATAAGGAAAATTTCGAGAACAGACCCAAATGTAGACTAATCAACCCCGCTAAAACCAATTTGGGACGGGTAAGCAAGAAAATCCTAGAGAGAATCAACAATACAGTAAGAACACAAACTAACGTAAACCAATGGAGAAACACTACGGCCGTCATAGAATGGTTTAAAAGCCTTACAAACAAGTCATCCCTATCCTTCGTTATATTTGACATCGCAGATTATTATCATCCATCTCAGAAGCCCTTCTCTCGAAAGCACTAGAATATGCCAAGAAATTCGTGCCGATCACCGAACAAGAAGAGAACACCATTATGCACGCAAGGAAATCCCTGCTATTTGACAAGAACATCCCCTGGAGAAAGAAAACCAACGATGACATGTTCGATGTGACAAAGGGCAGCTTTGACGGGGCAGAAATTTGCGAGCTGGTCGGCCTACTCATAGTCGACGAATTGCGATCGGAATTCCGCAATGACAGTATAGGATTATACAGAGACGATGGCTTAGCCGCATTCCGAAACATGGGCCCAAGATCAGCAGACAAATTAAAAAGTCGCTTCATCAAATGCTTCGACAATCTCGGTTTAAAAATCACCATTGAAACCAACCAGACAATCGTCAACTATCTTGACGTCACTTTCAACCTCCGCAACGATTCCTTCTACCCGTATAGAAAACCAGACAACCCACCAATCTACATCAACGCCCACTCAAACCATCCCCCATCAGTTATTAAACAAGTCCCTAAATCCATCAACAAAATAATTTCGAGCTTGTCAAGCAACAACGATGAATTCAACAAAGCCATACCCGCATATAATGAAGCGCTAAAACGAAGTGGATTTAAAGAAGAATTGACACCTACAGCAAGTGACAACCAACCAACGAGAAACAGAACACGAAGCCGAAAAACCATTTGGTTCAACCCACCGTTTTCAAAAAATGTCTTAACAAATGTTGGTAAAACCTTCCTCCAACTCATTGACAAACATTTCAACGCAAGCCATCCTCTTCACAAAATTTTCAACAGAGGCAACATCAAGGTCAGCTATAGTTGCATGAATAACATGGCCAGCATCATAAAACGCCACAATAACAAAATATTGAGACCAACTAACACACCACCGGCACCCAGGAAAATCTGCAACTGCAGGAAAAAGGACGATTGCCCGCTCAACGGTGCGTGCCTAACACGAAGCCTGGTATATCAAGCAACAGTCGTCACGACAGCCAACCCAACTGACAAGAAAACATACATCGGCATGACAGAAAACGAATTCAAAACCCGCTACAGCAACCACAAGACCTCTTTCAAGCATAAAAAACACTCGACAATGACAGCCCTTTCAAAACACATATGGGAATTGAAGGAAAAACAGCAGGAGTATGAGATAAAATGGTCAATCCTGAAACGCGCAAACGCATTCCAAAGCGGCAGCAAAACATGCAAATTATGTTTAACAGAAAAACTATGCATTCTTTACGCTGACAAACGATTTTTATTGAACAAAAGATCTGAACTTGTGTCCAAATGCAGACAGCAAAACAAATGTTTATGTAAATATTCTTAGTAAATTTTTATGTAAATATATATTTTTTATGGAAATATTCTTAAATTTTATACACATTTTAGGTAAACATTCTTACTTATAGTTATATTCGCATGTTAAAACTTTTAGTCTGATGATCGCCTTGAGCGTGAAACTCGAGTAACCGAATTTTTTAAAACTGTATTTTTATTCTTCTTAACCAAATATTATTGCTCCACAGCATTAACTGCTGTGTAGAGCTCTCTCTTGACCAAGTGATCACAGTATTTGCCTTATCTTATCCTATATTATATATATATATATATATATATATATATATATATATATATATATATATATATATATATATATATATATATATATATATATATATATATATATATATATATATATACGTGTAGGTTTTGGTCTACGAAATGCAAAGAGTGCTCAACAACATATAGTTAGAGCAAATAATAGATTTTCGCTTACCTCAAAACTGGTCTGCTACAACTTGTTTCATCTGTAAAAGAATCTTCAGGCAGATGAAACAAGTTGTAGCAGACCAGTTTTGAGGTAAGCGAGAATATATATATATATATATATATATATATATATATATATATATATATATATATATATATATATATATATATATATATATATATATATATATATATATATATATATATATATATATATATATATATATATATCCTGCTTGCAGTTTGAGCGCTTATCTTATCCTATATTATATATATATATATATATATATATATATATATATATATATATATATATATATATATATATATTATATATATATATATATATATATATATATATATATATATATATATATATATATATATATATATATATATATATATATATATATCCTGCTTGCAGGTTGAGCGCTCTCGCATGGTTTTTGATGTCCCACATTTTGTGTGGCATCAAGGGTGACTGTAAATAGCAGTTATCTTCATCCTGCTCATCAGCACTACACTGATGAGGCCCAAAAGGCCGAAACACAACTTCTTTCTAGCTGCCGCCACATTAATAAATACTTATTACGTAACGTCAAAGAAGCACAGCCCGAACAATAGAACTTTTGATCCTCGCCGCGCGAATTGAATATAAACTCAGTGAGAACGTTAATGTCAATTAGTCGTCTGAAGATTGCGAAAGCATGAAACGCCGTGTAACGGCAGTTGTGTAAATTTAGAGAGTTTGAACTATAAATATATCAAGCTCTACAACATATTGCATCGAGCATCTACTTCCAGAAGATTTATTTACCATCTATATAATAATATATATATATATATATATATATATATATATATATATATATATATATATATATATATATATATATATATATATATATATATATATATATATATATATATATATATATATATATATATATATATATATATATATATATATATATATATATATATATATATAAAGTATATGTAAAATCTAAACTTTTACATATGCCGTAACACTGTGTTTCATGCCTAAGGCAATCATCAGACGACTAACTAACATCAACGTATTCACTGAATTATATACAATTCGCGCGGCATGGATCAAAAGCGCTAATTGTCGGGCGGTGTTTCTTTGAAGTTACGTAGTAGGTATCTGTTTATGTGGCGGCAGCTTGATAGAAGTTCGTTTCGTTTGTTTAGAAGTCTGTATTTTTGGAAAATGATGTTATACTTTTCGGCTAGGCAAAGTTCACATCGTGTTGATCCGTTTCGGAACTTTGCCTAGCCGAAAAGTATCACATCATTTTCCAAAAATACAGACTTCTAAACAAACGAAACGAACTTCTATCAAGCTGCCGCCACATAAACAAATACCTACTACGTAACTTCAAAGAAACACCGCCCGACAATTAGCGCTTTTGATCCATGCCGCGCGAATTGTATATAATTCAGTGAATACGTTGATGTTAGTTAGTCGTCTGATGATTGCCTTAGGCATGAAACACAGTGTTACGGCATCTGTAAAAGTTTAGATTTTACATTTACTTTATAACTAGCTCTACAATTTTTGTATCGAGCACTCTTACTTACTGGGATTTTGTCCATGTTTTGGTCTATATTCACCTAATATATATATATATATATATATATATATATATATATATATAAATATATATATATATATATATATATATATATATATATATATATATATATATATATTATATATATATATATATATATATATATATATATATATATATATATATATATATATATATATATATATATATATATTACAATCTACAGACACGTGTTCCACAGCTCAGCTTGGTACATACCAAGTTACAGCGAATTCAAAATACAGCTGCTAGACTTGTAACATGGGTTAAAAAATCGGAGCATATCTCCCCTGTGCTTCGTAATCTTCACTGGTTGCCGGTGAGATCAAGGATTGTATTTAAGATACTAATAATTACTTTCCAGGCTTTGCATGGCCAGGCGCCTGTTTATATTACTGATTTACCAAATAAATATAAACCTACTCGTGCTTTGAGATCATCGGACCGTAATCCGCTACTTGAGCAAAAATCCAAAACGGTGACTCATGGAGACAGAGCGTTCTCGGTTTCGGCACCAAAACTGTGGAATTCATTACCACAGAATCGCCAATCTCTTGTATGCTACAGTCGCTTCTTTACTGATTCCCCCAGTTGTCGAGAACACCAAAGGCGTGAAAGAGGCATGCTCAACTTCTCTGATCCTATCTCCGTATTCTCTCTTCTTGGCTTGTTCTTGTCTGCGGTATAAGGCTGCGATGCTTGTGTTGCGATAGCTCGGCGCGTTCGGGTGAAACACCCTTACATCAAAAAATGCGCTCTGCTGGCGACACCAAAAGCCTTTTGCCTTAATATCCGCTCTAGCTTCTTCTCGTCTGTTTGCTGTTAGTCGAAAAACTTGCACCACATACACAGTGATGGGCAAGGTTTTTCAACTGCCACCCATATCTTAAGCTGAGGGCATCGCGAAACTGACCCTTATTGAGGCTAAAACCTTGATCTTTCAATGGTAGGGTAGTTAACCATGATGAGGAGCCTTTTTCATTTACTAGATCCATAGATCGTTGCTTATTCTGTGGCAAGCTTTCTCTGACTTCTGCAGCTACACGCGCGTGATGTTGGTTCTTCTGTTGACGCAAATTGCTTTTAATGTCCTGCAGTTCCGGTTTTCTGTAAGATTCCGTTTGGTTAATAATCATTTCTTTCAGAGGCGCAGCAATCTTTTGGGAGGCGTCGAACTGGGTGTTTGCAGCTGCAACTGGATTTATGATGTTAAGTCCACCGAGGCGAGTTGATAGAGAAAGTAGTTTCCTTTCTTGGGACGAGCATTTATCTCTACCAGTAAGGGCTGGGATGAATTTCTCGTTGATGGCATCTTCAATTGGCTGGAAGAGACTGTCAATGTTGCCAATTGTTCGCATGATGTATTGCCATTTTCCCATAATAGCATGAGTAAAGGCAGCATAAGCTGCATGTGGGTACATTTCAGCTATTTTAGACAGAGCTAAAATTTCATTTACCCACTTTTCCACCTTCTTTACTACATATTCTTCGACAGAGTTGGATGTACCAATGGCAGCTCCAAGTATCTTCTGGCCTTCAGAAGTAATTTCAATTCCAGATCCTTCGAACATTTCGTTGGCCTTCTCAACAAATTCCGGTTTGACTATCAGTGTGGTTTTACTAGCATTTGGAAAGTAGCCAAAACCAGGACCTCCATCAGTGAGATGTTGCCACCAACTCTTTAGTGCTTGCAAACTTCCTGCTGCAGTCGAGTCATCCGCAAACCATACTTGCTTTACGTCTGGATCTTCTCGCCTTAATCTTTTGATTAGCGGTGTTATGGCTAGGGCATACATAGCCATCGCCAGAGGATCACCCTGGGTGATTCCCTCCATGGATGAGATTTCTCCTCCCCCGGTAACGAATAGCCTGATTGGTTTGGTATAGGTGTTGTGTAGCATAGTTGACATAGCAGGGCATATGATTTGGATATTGTGAAGGGCTGCTTGACGATTAATAGTGTTAAAGGCATTTGTGGCATCTACTAGTAGAAACGCTTCAGTTTCTTCCGATGTTCCAATTTCCTTCATGGCATGAACAGCAGCCTCGCACCCTGCTTCGTGGCCAGCACAAGTTTGGAGAGCCCCAGCAGCTGATTTGACATCCTCGCCCACTACTTTGAGAATAGATTTCGCAATTATTCGTCTGGGGACCTCGCCAATCCCAATTGGTCTCACTCCTGGATCTTTATCTAATGGGATTAGGCGGCATGCAACGAATGCTGATATGCCATCAGGATTCACAGGTGTCGTGCATAAACGTCGTGCCACTCCAGCCATTATTATATTAATAATAATAATAATAATAATAATAATAATAATAATAATAATAATAATAAGAAGAAGAAGAAGAAAAACTTTATTTAAAAACGGTAAATTCTTCAATTACATTCAAATTAATTTTTCTAATATTTACATTGATATGGGCTGTTGAAAAATAATTAAAACTGAAAAATTAATTAAAACAAAGGAAATTCAATCTAAAATTCCAGGCTAAAAATCACGTATACAGTAGTTCTGCTACAGAGAGAGTAAAGTCTTTCGCGATCTCGCGTGACTTAAACGGAATTCTCGAACCTCTCACGCATCTATGTACAGTTCTTAAGATAGCGAATGATAGCTGGATTCGTAACCAGGTAATGACGCTGGCGTAAACTTCATTGTTCTTGCTCGTGAGTTTATCTGCGAGAGTTCTTAAAAAGTTCTGACAGTCAGCTCCCATGCCCCCGTTTGTACCAAACACCAATGGTGTAAAAGTTCCCATTTCAACATCCATCACTCTCTGATTGTATTTTCTCTTCTTCGCGTTTTCCTGCTCTCCGAAGATTGTTGCAGTGGACTTACCCTGGTTGGACCGGGAGTTTACATGCGTTACACGTACGTCAAAAAATGCTGTAACTCCTGGTGTCCAGAAACCTCCTGCCTTCATATCCAGTCTCGCTTCTTGACTTGTAACAGTGGATTGGAGGTTGAAAACTTCATTATCGAGTGGTTGCAGGTGTGGCTCTGTTTCCACATTTTCACACACTTTATTGATGTGTGATGTCAGGAGGTTCCGGATTGTGTCGTGTCTTTGAGCTACAAAGCCCCCCTTCTTACATGACAAAGCATGGTTGACTGTGAAGGTCTCCCCGCAAGCACAGTGACTAGGGAGATTAGGTAGAGCCATGTTATAAATATATCAATCCTGTCTATTCTGGAGTTTGTGGCGGCTCTCCTCTGAGTGTTAATTTCGCGCTTTCGTTCCTCCATTTGCTCTCGTGCTGGGATGGTGGAACTTTGTGCAACAATGGAATCAACATGTGGAGCTGTTATTTCAGATGATGCTTTGAACTGCTCTGGAGCTTCACGTTTAAGATCAGGAATTCCGATCCCGCCCTGTGCAGATGAAAGGGTAACAAGTTCTTTAAGTTCTCCAGGGAGGGGCTCAGCTCGTCCAAATAATGAGGGAAGGAGAGAATCATGAATCACTTCTTCGATTGGGTCCACATACTCCTCGAACGATTCAATGGTGCGCAGATAGTAAGTGAACTTGGATTTGAATCCTTTGGTGAAGGCGATATAGGCGGCATGTGGTTGGCTTCTGCTAATCTCCACGAGAGACTCCATTTCTCCAAGCCACTTCTCGACCTTATCTTGACAATATTGGTCTTTAAAATCTTTAGATCCAATGACTGCACCGAGATGGCGTCTTCCATCGAGCGTTATGTTTACTTCATCGCCAAACACCTTCTTTGCATTCTTTGCCTGTTCACTGGACTTGACAATTAACCAGCTTTTAGCTCCATTTACGATATATCCGTATTTTCTCCCTTCTTGACATAAGCTCTTGTACCATTGACAGAGTGACTCTATGGTTCCTGCGCCCGCGGAGTCATCCGCCAGCCAGACTTGCTTGACTTGTGGTGTTGATGCCCGGAGACTATTGATCATATGAACCGTGTTGATCGCATACCAGGGCATCGCTATCGGATCACCTTGGGTTGTACCCTCTTGCGAAAGGATCTCGCCTCCACCACTAATAAACAGCCTGGAGGGGCTTCTATATGTGTTGATGACATACAAGGCCACTTCTTTACAAGTGATCCTAATACTATGCATAGCCACCGCCCTGTTCATCTGATTGAACGCGTTGGTTGCATCAATTAATAAGACTCCATCCGTCCCTTCCTCGTCAAATACCTGACTCATTGCATGTATGGCTGCTTCTGCTCCGGCGCTGTGACCCGCACAGACTTGCAAGGGGCCGGCTGCCTTCTTTATCTCCTCTTTAAACATGGCCGAGGTAGTTTTGCCAATTATACGACGTAAAACCTCTCCCACTCCAATTGGTCTAACTCCTGGGTTCTTGTCCAGCGGTATCAACCTACAGGCAGTATAGCCTTCAAGTAGGGAATGGTGATAAATTTTTTTGAGTAGGTTTCTCGTCAAAGTGGCAATCTCTTCCCTCAGTGTCTTCCCTTCTGCAGCAAAGTTCTTAGAGCAGATAATTCGACGATACATATCTGCATCCATACCGGAGGGGCCTGCGGAGCCTTTTGTTTTTAGGGCAGAATCGAAGATCCGCTGTTCATCGATTAGGTCAAAAATACCCGGTGGAACGAGGTCTACAGGGCCATGCAGAAGACACTCCTCTTCGATTTCTGCGGGAGAAGGGTGTTTCTCTTTCAATTGGGTTAATACTTCATCAGACAGTTTCAACAATCCCGACGAATTCTCTTTATCCAGCATTTTGATCGCTGCCGTGAGTTTCCCTTGAAAGACCAACTTTGCAAAGGCTCTTGAGACGTCTTCAACCGATCTGGCTCTTTTGGAGTTGACAAATCTGTCTTGAATAAATCTTATTTCCTTCATTAACATATTCAAGTCGCCCTGTCTCCATAGAGCCAATCTCCGTTCTATCGCCACACTATGCTCTTTACTTTTGGAAGTAGCTGAATTGGAATGTTTTTGCAGAATTACCGAAGGAAGCACCATAAATGCTTTCAAGGCGACTGAATTCAGATCTAAGTTGGAATTAAATTGCCTGAGCCAAAATATCAGCTCTTCGATGAACTGTTTGCCCACTCTACCCGAGGGTAAATTGAAAATATTCCTTCGGTAGTGAACAACCTCGTTATAGATTTTATTTATTTCGTCGCAAAAGTTTTGGTGACTGACGTTTCACCACGTTTTGGCCTTGATTTCGGAGGGGTGCACGTCAAACTGCGGTAAATCTGGATGGATTTGGGATGTTTTTGTACTCGCTGGTGTTAATTCGAGCGCTTCTTTGACAGGGCAGTTAATTGGTCTCATGGGGACGGAGTTAGACTTTGTTGTCACGTCTTCTGTATGCAAATTCGCTTCTGCTTGAAAATCACAGCTGTTGTAATTTTGCATATGCAAATTTACTTCTGCTTGTAGATCACAACTGTTGTTATTTTGCGAATTTTCCAATCCATCCATATTATTCCCTGTACTTTCACATCCAATATCCTTGCGAAAAACTTCCCCTCTCTTTTCTTGCATCTTCTCGAGTCTCTGAGCCTGGTCGCAAAGATTCTGACCGGACAAACCAAGCCCGTTATACCCTATTGTTTCCCACATATCTTTCATTACAGCCTTTTTTCCTTCCCGAGTCAAATCGCGGAGGGTTGCTCGACTTAGTCGATACAAGAGCTTTCTGCTTGCATTCCAGTAAATCATCATTCATTTTATCCGTCCATTGAATCTTGTTATTCATTTTTCGCCGTGTTCCTGTCGAGGCCATGACAGCGCCGTCTCTCTCGCCGTCTCTCTCAATAATAATAATAATAATAATATAATAATAATAATAATAATAATAATAATAATAATAATAATAATAATAATAATAATAATAATAATAATAATCTTCTATATATTCAAACTATATTATGATAATTATTTACAATAAATTAATATAAAAATAATAATAATTTAAAACTAAAGTCCAATATATATAAGATTATCTAACTAACTAACTAATAATAAAAATTTACAAAACTAATAAATTCTTGCCATCACGGTCTCTATATATAAGTCTATGTCTTTAATGTTGGATTGTACTCTTCTAATTGTTCTCGAGCCTCTTAAACATAACAAGGCAGATCTAACGATGGAGAATGATATCTTTGCTCTTATCCACGAAATTGTGTGTGAGTATAGCTCTCCCTTCTTGTCTGCTATCAATTCAGCAAGTCTGCTGTGGTATCGTAAGCATTCATCTCCCATTCCTCCTGTTGTAGTGAAAACGAGTGGTGTGAACGTTCCTTGCTCGATTTCTGTCACTCTTTTGCCATACATACGTTTCTTCTCGTTTTCGTGCTTTCTGTAAATTTGTTTGGGACTTAGATCTTGATAAGATTCTGCGTTTGGGTGACAAACCCGGACATCAAAAAAGGCAGATCTTTGTATTTCCCAAAAGCCCCTTGCATGAACATCTAGCCGCGCTCCAGCAGATATATTTGCTCCCGGGTTTAGGGTCTCTCCATTGACATTTTGTAGAGTGGGTTCAATCTCAACGTCGTTGCATACCATGTTCAAGAGTTCAGCTTCCAGATCTCTTAGTTCATTGTGGCGTTGAATTATGAAGCCTCCGCGTTTACATATCATTGCGTGATCTATAGTAAACGTCTCCCCACATACACACATCGAAGGGCTGTCGCTGATACTCCAATCATATCTTAGGTTTAAGGCATCACGGAATTCCCTCTTATTTAGGTTGAAATTCATCTCTGAAATTGGAATTACTGTTAGCCAAGTAGAAGCTCCTTTTTCGGCTGCAAATTCCAATGATCTTTTTGTCTTTTCAGATGCTGCATTCTTCAAGATTTTAACTTTTTCATTTAAAGCACAGTTTTTCCCCTTTCTCGCGATTTTCTTCAATTCTTGTATACGTGAGTCATCCGGCAATTCTTGTGTCCGTGATGTAATTCTTTCCACCAGAGGTGCTGTTATCTGTATCGATGCTGCGTACTCTGTGGCTGCTTCTTCGCAAGGATTTATGAGTCCTAGACCGCCCATTCGTACCGGTAATGCTAAGACTTCACGGTCAAGCTCGGTGGTGTTGTGCTCTGTTATGGCTGGTATAAGAACCTTGACAAGTGCAGTCTCCAATGGTTCTAACAGATCTTGGATATCTGGCAAAGTACGGAGAAAGTACGTCCAACGATGTTTCAAACCATAGGTTAAAACGGCGTAACATGCTTGAGGTTGTGATACTGCAAATTCCGCTAATAATAATAATAATAATAATAATAATAATAATAATAATAATAATAATAATAATTTATTTATTTTTTTTTTTTAATAATAATTTTTATTGAAATACTTTATAAAAATATACAATTATAAATCTCACTAATAACTAAAAACACCTAAAAGCCCTAAAATGCGTGATTATTCAAACGCCATTCACTAAATGTACGTGTCCGGCATCAATGTCTTTAAATAGCGTTGTCGCTTAAAAAACCTCTGCTGTAACAGAGTTTAATTTGAACTCGTCTATATGTTCGTCTTTCGCTCGAAATGGCGATCTAGATCCTCTCGTGCATAAATGCACAAATAATAATAATAATAATAATAATAATAATAATAATAATAATAATAATAATAATAAGGAAAACTTTATTTAAAAACGGTAAATTCTTCAATTACATTCAAATTAATTTTTATAATATTTACATTGATATGGGCTGTTGAAAAATAATTAAAACTGAAAAATAAATTAAAATAAAGAAAATTCAATCTAAAATTCCAGGCTAAAAATCACGTATACAGTAGTTCTGCTACAGAGAGAGTAAAGTCTTTCGCGATCTGGCGTGACTTAAACGGAATTATTGAACCTCTCACGCATCTATGTACAGTTCTTAAGATAGCGAATGATAGCTGGATTCGTAACCAGGTAATAACGCTGGCGTAAACTTCATTGTTCTTGCTCGTGAGTTTATCTGCGAGAGTTCTTAAAAAGTTCTGACAGTCAGCTCCCATGCCCCCGTTTGTACCAAACACCAATGGTGTAAAAGTTCCCATTTCAACATCCATCACTCTCTGATTGTATTTTCTCTTCTCGTTTTCCTGCTCTCTGAAGATTGTTGCAGTGGACTTACCCTGGTTGGACCGGGAGTTTACATGCGTTACACGTACGTCAAAAAATGCTGTAACTCCTGGTGTCCAGAAACCTCCTGCCTTCATATCCAGTCTCGCTTCTTGACTTGTAACAGTGGATTGGAGGTTGAAAACTTCATTATCGAGTGGTTGCAGGTGTGGCTCTGTTTCCACATTTTTACACACTTTATTGATGTGTGATGTCAGGAGCTTCCGAATTGTGTCGTGTCTTTGAGCTACAAAGCCCCCCTTCTTACATGACAAAGCATGGTTGACTGTGAAGGTCTCTCCGCAAGCACAGTGACTAGGGAGATTAGGTAGAGCCATGTTATAACGAAGGCATAGGGAGTCCCTGAACTCCTGCTTGTTTAAAGCCAGTCCATACTCTTCAATTGGTGTTGCATTTAGCCACGAGCTGGCTCCATTGTCTCTTGTCTGCTGAACTGCTTGGAGTTGATCAGGAGATAATGATTCATCAATCCTGTCTATTCTGGACTTTGTGGCGGCTCTCCTCTGAGTGTTAATTTTGCGCTTTCGAATAATAATAATAATAATAATAATAATAATAATAATAATAATAATAATAATAATAATAGACGTATTAGGAGCATTATACAATAGTCTCAATGCTCTTACAACAATATATTCTTAAATTTACTTATAAAACTTATTACAGTTTCATTATAGCCTACTACATATATTACCACTATGAACAAAAAAATATTAATTTAAAAAATAAGCAATTGATAGAATGAGGGATGACCTGATTGTCGCTTTGGATCAGAGTCAATCTCATTCCAATCACAAATTCAACTATGGGCGAACGCGCGCCAATGCAGTTTAGTAATAAATACTACGGCACATTGGAAGAGTTCAGAGTCTTGTACCAAGTACAACTTACAAGCAAGCAATACACACAACAGGAGCCAACTGAAAAATATTACGAAACCCTACCTGCTTATATACCCAACCACAATCACACTCTTAAAAAATTTTGGGTATACATTTCTTCTAATTTTTTTTAAACACTTTACGGTATAAATCCCCAAAACTTTTTCCAGGTACATTTTCATCTAATTTTTTTTGGATACATTTCATCAAAAATTTTTGAGAACACTTTTCGGGGATATCATCTCTAAAACTTTTTGGAAGACTTCGCAAAAATATCAACTAATTTTTTGAGACCGTAACTAAGAAATATCAGTCATTCGGCCATAAGATTCAAATAAAAATAATATGAAGTTTTTTGGATGGCACAAGGTATAAATCACATCGGGTGAGGTATGATGGTCGTTTATATCATGAAATTTTACGATCACCTTGATTGACCTTCCTCATCTCTTTGGTCGTAAAAACTCAAGGACAATCAACAAAAAACTGGTCGTAAAACAACACCAGGTTTCATGACATAAATAATATCAAAATTCATTAAAACATTTTTTAAGAGTTTGTGATTATGGTTGGGTATATAAGCAGGTAGGCCGGGTTTCATAATATTTTTCAGTTGGCTCCTGTTGTGTGTATTGCTTGCTTGTAAGTTGTACTTGGTACAAGACTCTGAACTCTTCCAATGTGCCGTAGTATTTATTACTAAACTGCATTGGCGCGCGTTCGCCCGTAGTTGAATTTGTGATTGGAATGAGATTGAATCTGGTCCAAAGCGACAATCAGATCATCCCTCATTCTATCGATTGCTTATTTTACGCCAGGGTTGTTCGTTAGCGTATGATGAAAGAGTTAGCTATAGTAAAACACACAGGACGCAGAAGTTTGAGGAAGTTTTTTGAATATAATATATATACAAACATACAAAAATAATAAAATCACACCCGTTCCACAACTAAAGTCTGCGAAGATTCATAAAACAAGAAATTGTTCCCCCCAGTATTCGTATAGCCCCATACTTTAGGTGAGTCTTCTCCCTCGCTTTCTTCTTCATCCGAAGAAAAATTATATAGCGGTACTGGGGGGACTTGGGTCTCGACGAAGTCCGGTATTGGCGGTACTTCTTCGCATTCTTCTTCTTCTTCTTCTTCTGGTGGTTGTGGTTCCTGCGGGTGGGTTTCTTTCTAAGAAAAATAACATAATAAATAATTTTACAAGTTCACGACGACGATTTACTATTCTCATAGTATAAAAATTCCTTCCCCCCCCAGTATCCACATAGATACATACTTTATCTTGGAAGTCTTCTCTCGGCGGCTCGTACTCATCAAAGTCGAACTTTATAGGCATTTCTTGAGTGTTTTCCATTTTTCTTTTGCTTACTTCTTTACCAGTTTGGTTTTGAGTTTGAGATTAATTGTCCGTACACCTATTTTTATAATTATTGTCTGTATTACTATCACAATGTTTTGGAGGGTTTGGCCATAGCTATCCAATCAGAGATCGTTCATTAAAGCGTTCATGTCAAAACAGATGATTTGTTATGGGTAGGAACAATGATTGTATGTTACGCGATTAACGGTGGTCGGTTTGGGGACTCTATTTGTGCTCCCTGCTGTTGCTCAGTCGTGTGGGGGGTCCTCTGGGTCCGTACTGGGCAACACCGCCGTACATGCAGTCGTTGGGGGACTCTATTTGTTCTCCCTGCTGTTGCTCAGTCGTGTGGGGGGTCATCGGGGTCCGTACTGGGCAACACCGCTGTATACAGTCGTTGGGGGACTCTATTTGTGCTCCTTGCTGTTGCTTAGTCGTGTGGGGGGTCATCCGGGTCCGTACTGGGCAACACCGCCGTACAGTCGTTGGGGGACTCTATTTGTGCTCCCTGCTGTTCTCAGTCATGTGGGGGGTCAGTTCAACTGCTGCTAGCGCTTGTGCGCGGGTACGTATATTCTGCAACGTTGCTTATCGTTCAGCGGTTGGGGGACTGTATTTGCGCTATGTCTTTGCTTGCATATTATCGGCAGCTGCCAGTATTTGCTTTCATCTGCGGGCTAACTTATTTTATGTTTGTCTTCTGTTCTGCTGCATGTGTTTGCTCCATCGCACCAGTAAATTTGGTTCGCTGCTTAGCTACTATTTTAATGTTAGTGTGTGTACAATCGCGCCAGTACATCTGGTTTATTCCCCGGCTATTCTGGGTGACTTCCTTTGTGTTTGTCTCCTGTTTGTGTTGTCTATGTATCCATTAACTAGTGTACCGTCGCGCCAGTGCTTCTGGTCCACTGTTTTGGCTACTATTTTAATGTTAGTGTGTGTACAATCGCGCCAGTACATCTGGTTTGTTCCCCGGCTATTCTGGGTGACTTAATTTAAAATATGTTTGTCTCCTGTTTTGTTGCGCATGTGTTTACTGTGTATAAAGTAATATTGCTGCTCGGCTACTCCGGGTGATATTTTACTGTTAGTGTGTACAATCGCGCCAGTAGAACTGGTCTGCTCCCCAGCTATTCTGGGTGATAACTAAGATGCTTTTTTGTCTCCTGTTCTGCTGCATGTGTTTACTGTGTGCAATCTCTTTTGTTGTTCCATCAACTTAAATGTCGTCTGTTCTTGTGCATGTTCGCAGCTATATTCTCTTCACAGCAATGCTCCTAAGGCAATCCTCCATAGGAAATGTCCCAGTCATCTCCATCCTCTAGCTTGATGTGGCTCTGGTTTGGGATCAAACTTCAAGGTCGGGCCTTGTTTGGTTCCCTGCAGGCATTGTGCAGGCGGTAGGCTGTAGTAGGGGTAATTTGTTATTATACGGTAAGTTTTTTCTCCACTTTATGTGTGACAGTAGTTCTGGTCAGGAGAGGGTAATTCTCGGCAACATTGTAACAAGTTAGTTGGGGAGTTTAGGCTCGCCTGGGGCTGCTCTACCTATGAGACCGCTCCCGTCTTTGTGGATCTCTGGGTCCTGTAAACTGTTCCTCAGCTATTAGCGTAAAACCCTCTCGGACAGAGCTACACCCTACAAAGGTTGAATTGGTTTAGGACACTGCCCAATTAGGTGCGGTTAATTCCATACAGCGTATGGTCAGGAATCGCGGGGCTATCGGGGGTGCTACCGCAGACT
The DNA here is from genome assembly GCA_035772405.1 of Chrysogorgia sp. JL179-B06. Taxonomy (NCBI): domain Eukaryota; kingdom Metazoa; phylum Cnidaria; class Anthozoa; order Scleralcyonacea; family Chrysogorgiidae; genus Chrysogorgia; species Chrysogorgia sp. JL179-B06. The sequence goes on from JAYKKM010000382.1 coordinate 823,661, forward strand.
CTTGCATGAATGTTAAGTTAGTATTCTCTATTTTCTGTATAATATAGATGCCAAAGTTAGTGACAAGGAGTTGCTAGCTTTTACCCGGGAAGATCTGAAAGATATTTTTGGTGGAGTGGACAAGTTTCTGCTAAGGCATAAAATCTGGAGCATTATCAAGAAAGCTGTAAGAGCTCATTTTTAAAATTTAGCAAAGACAAATGTTTATGATTAGACCAGTAAACAAAATGTTGGTAGCATCCTTTTTTCAAATTGTTATGGTACAGGTTTGCTACAGTATAACCCTGGTCCCAGTTGTTCAAAAGGCGATTAGCTTAATCCAAGATTAGTGGATATTTTGTGGACAAAATTATAAAGATGTAGACAAAGATGCTTGGAAAGTCTGTTCAGATATTATACAAATTATGATATGTTTTGCCTTAGAAAGTTTTAACTTAAATTGTCAAACAGAACATACCAAAAATAAATAAACGGCGGATTAAATTTTAATCCAGGATTAGTGCTAATCGCCTTTTGACCAACCCGCCCCTGGTGATGATCGAGGATGAGCATGACATCTTGTTGGTTAGTAGTCACATTAAGTGGATAACATGAGGGAATTGAATAGAGTTAAGGTTAGGAATACACTTAAGGTGGGGGTTAGCATTAGCTAGAAAACTCATTAGGCGGGTGTTACGGTTAGGATCTAAGTTGTTTTGGGGTTAGTGGTTATTTGCATGGTTAAGTGACAAAATTCTGACAATTATATTCTGCGATTCCCTTGATGTTATCCAGTTAATGTAACTGGTGACCAACAAGATTTTATCATCACCCTGGTAATAGCAAGTTACCCATTGTGGTAGGGAGGGAGGGGCCACATCCCAATGACTCATGAACACTGGAACAGTTACAGCAGTCTATCTTACCATAATATTAAGGTTTTCTAACATGCGATAGGTCAACCTCGTTCCCAGCGGGCCTTCTCATTATAAGCAAAATAATGTTGTGCAAGAAATTGAATGCTGAAAGGAATTCTAGGCTAGGCATGCCATGCGATACTTTTGGTTGCCATTGTCCCTGTTGGTTTAAGAGATTGGAAAATTTATAAAATGCACGACATAGATCAAATTTCGGCTGCCATTTTGTATTGGCAGCTCCTGGAAATTGTGCGGACCTGTGCGGGAAAGTGATTCAGGCACTTTAAGAGCAGACATGCAAAAAATGGCATCTGTCAACAACAATCGATTATGGCTTTTCTTTACAATTTTAATAGAAATTTTTGCACAGTTGTGGAAAATACACACAATTTTTCCACCTTTGGGAAATACATGTAGGACTTATAACTTAACTTATAGTTTGTCACTAACTTATATTTGTTTGTGTTCAATACTGAGATACTATTTTTTTCTGCACATCGTTTGAAAAGTGATATTTGGGCCGAAACGATGTGCAAATTGCACACTATTAATTCGAACCCTGGCTGGTACATGCTACAGTATGTTGTGGCTAGCACCATGAAGTATAACTAGTAGAGGTTTCAATATGATTGCTGAAGTTGTAGCAATTATATGGAAAGCAAGCCAGGATATTAGCGGCTAGTCACAGACATATTTTCCGGTATAAATTTTCCATTTCTAGAGATTTGACAGTTACAATATTAATTCTGTCTGTCATTTTGTCCGATGTTCGTCTTGTCCGAAGATTAACTCAACTTTTTATGAAAGTTGAACATTTTTGTGTTGTTGCTTTAGATTTTGTGTTGTACAATCTCAATGAGAGACGTTTGCTAAGTTTTGAGACATTGCGCTAAGTTTGGAGACCTGATTATGCTCAGTTTAGAACGTTACGCTAAGTTTTAAGACATTGCGCTAAGTTATGAGACGTACAGTAACGCTAAGTTTGGAGATATTGCGCTAAGTTTGGAGATATTGCGCTATGTTATGAGACGTTACGCTAAGTTTGAGTTGTTACGCTAGGTTTAGACGTTACACTAGGTTGAGAGACGTTACGTTAGGTTTAGAGACGTTACGTTAGGTTTAGAGACATTACGCTAAGTTTTGAATTGTTACACTATGTTGTACCGTGACAGGTACAAATTTTTGTATGTCCGTTACAAATTCATTTGTGCTGGTCATTCTGACAGGTACAGCGGAAATAATTATTTCCAGGCTTGATGGAAAGCAGGCTCAAGCTCGAGGTATGAGCTTGTCAAGTAGATTGGGTCAAACACATCTAATTGTGATTGGCTGAGCCTGGGCTGGACCCTTGCAAAGACACTGCAAGTTATGAGTCATCACTGAAATGTGTAGTTTTTACCATTTTGTAGATAGAAACAAATGAAATGGAAGAAAATGTTAATATTTCAAAGAAGGAAATTGCATTGATCTCAAATTACTGCCAGTTAAGGAAGAGTGTTTATCTACTCCATCTACCTCGCCCTGGAAGTGAGAGCTCTGGTTCTTTATCTTCACGATCACAGAGCCTTTCGATATGTGTAGACCTTACTCGTGGAGATGTTCTAAAGCCTAACATTTCTCCTGCCTTTATCATATATTCCGACAGTGAGTTAATCCATTCTGGTCAGAATAACTCAATGTCAAATGAGTTACTTAACAGGCTGGTAAGAAGTACAATATCAAATATGAGGTCAGCATGCCAGAATCTACCAAGGTCAAGAGAACCAACCACATTGGAGATTGAAGATATGGCTAGGGCCCTCTGCAGGAAGTATCCTTGTCTCCAGAAGGTTTGTGGTGAGGATGGAAAATCAAACCGAAGCCTAATGACTGAAGAAATGGCCAATTTAACTGAAGCGGAAATAAGTCAGCTTCATGTAAGTTATACAGTGTGTTTCTTGCAAATTAATTTTACAAAAGAGTTGTCTATGAATTTTGTTTGGCTATATATCCTAACTTTCTAACTTCTTCAGTACTTCAGTTGTTCTGATAGTGAATTGACATTTTTAATTTGTATGCCAGTTTTGACTTCCAAATTGGAAAGGCTGTTCTTGTGTATTAAAAACATGTCACATGCTTCGTTTGGAGAGAATCCAGGAGTGCCTGGTGAATTTGTTGCACATAGGAGAGGAAGAACCACCTGGCGAATATTTCAACGCATTTCCAGCTATTTAATCTTGGTGCGAAGATTGCATCAGCGAAATAAAAAAGCGTCGCACACTTACAAGCAACGAGAAAAACTTTCAACTTTTAAGTTTTAATTGTTAGCTATTATAAAATTTTACCAGTTAATTTCGATGCGCAAATAACATATTTTCTTGAAAGTGGGTATATGTTGTTGAGTAAATATTATAACTTAAACTGGCAATACAAGTGTATGTCACATTGAAGTGTTGACAAGCAACAAATGGAAAAACAAATGACTGGTAAAAAATTCCTCTGTGGCCAGTACATTTTATTTTATACTGCCTATAGCCCTATATAATTCTGCTTCAATAACACCAAGCTATATTGAACAGTACTGAGTACTCACCGTGTTACAGATGACCACTTGCGCCTGCCTAACCCGCTATAGAGACTGTTGACTGCTGTGTTGCTTTCCTAACAGCTCTTAGTTGTTAACTTATTTAACTTCATCTGAGCTTTGGGGATTTTACATATTTGTAATCTTTGGGTTATACAAAATGTAGAAGAATTGTAATATATATTTTTACTTATTATTTTATTTATTTTTATTAATTGTAATATATATTTATCATGCCTTTTGTATCTTTCAACAAGCCACTAGCCCACGTGGCCCGAGTTAACGCCTAGCATGCGTCTTGTTCCCGGCTAAAGTTGATTCACTATTCACAGGAAATGACGTCAAAGCAGGGACACGCAAAGTCATTACACACTAATTCAACAGTGAAATACAAAGAAAGTTTTGCTCTGAACTTTAAAACACCTGTTTAGACAAAATTTTCTCATTCGCAAACTTTCATTATATTTCACTGCTGAATAAATATGCAATGTTTTTGTATATCCCAGCTTTGACGTCATTTCCTGTGAACAGTATCACTTTAGCAGGGGGGAAATGAACAAGATATTTTACAATTCTTAACACAACAAGATATTTTTCTCAAAAGATCACAAATGTGTAAAATCCCCAAACCCTGGATTTGCACTTTAAGATCAGTGATCGAGTTAATTTGTTGTTATGTTGTTAAACTGTCATTTCAAAACTTTTATAATCTAGTCTTAATATTTTTGTATCATTATATGTTTAAAAAGCTGAAGGCCACAAGGGAAAATACCTGCTCGCTCATTCAAACGTGCCAAACTTGCTTTGCCTAAATCTGGTGAGTAACTCTAATTGTAAATTAGTAATTAGTAGGTGAACATGAAAGTTTCCCAAGCCTTTACCTCTGTATGCATTTCCAAATTAAGTGATTATATACATGAGGTCTTACAGCAGTATTTATAATTGCCGAAGTAATCAGCAACATGACTTACAGTGAATCCATCATGCTCCTCAGCAGAAATAATTGCCAAGGCAAACCATTAAATCATCAAAAGATTTCAGAAATTATTTTGGATCTGATTGTAGATAGCATACTGTAATCTAGAACTTGTTACTGTTTATAGTTGGCAATGAGAAAGCGAATACCTCTGGTCCAGAATTTGAAGTAGGGATTCAAGGAGCAAGTACTGCGCAAACTATACCATCCAGTGATGATGTTGGAGTGACATCACGGCACTATGAGTCTTTAGATAAAGAGCAGAGGAAAATTCGACCTAACCATGCTGTGATAAACAAGTACCTAAACCTGAACTATTCTGCTAGAAGACAGGTGGTCACTGACACAAGAAAGGAGGATCGGCCTAGCAAGAATTTTCAACAATATCCTTGTTTCAAGGATCCCAAGGAAGTAAGTATTCCAGCTTATGATGAAACACTCATATCCATTGGAGCACTTACCAGATGTAAGATAGGGCTTGCCAAACTAACATTACAAATTAACATTAACACAAGTTGTTTTTAGTCAAGTCTTCCTTCAAAAGGTTAACTGCATTTTAAACGGTTGGTTTGCAGGTTGTTGAGGAGGTAAGACGATGTCTGGAGCTGCCAGAGGGAAAGACACCTGGCTCATTTATGGAAACCTCTGTCAACTTGCTTAAGGAAAATGTGGACGATCTAATATATTATGGAATTTCCAAAAAGGTTCTGCAACCTCCAAGAGGATCATCTTTCGGTGAGTACTGCAGTAGTACCAATGAAAAGTGATTTTGTGTAAAGAATGCCCTTTGAGTCGGTTTTCTTGCTGCATATGAGTGTGTGCTGTATATAGCATACAGCCCTATGAATACTAATTAGATAAGAAATGAAGAAGAAATTAGGAAAATCTTTGTTACCCTCCTCAATCATGAAATAAGTCAGATAAATCCCTCGAATGTCCGGATGTATGTTACAGTATACAATCATCGGATGCTATACACATCCGCGGGCTGTATAGAGGACACATCCCTCGTTCTCAGTATTTATCTCTTACATAAGGTGCTGTTACACTGTGCAATTTTTCATGCAACTTGTCTTGCAACATTGATCAGAGGCATGCTAAGTAAAAAGTGTAAATGAAAGCATGAGCCCACGTTGCACTTTGCTGACCTTTTTCTTACTTAACATGCCTCTAGATCAGTGTTGCGAGACAAGCTGCATGAAAAATTGCACAGTGTAACAGCGCCTTTAATTTATTTGTTCAAACACTTTCAAGAAAACAACCTCTTCAGGAGAGTTATTGGTTTTTTACATCCCTCTCCCTTTCAATTTTGGTACCATAATTGGTACCATAATTAGCCACACACCTGAGCTGCTATCAACATTGAGTAAATTTATATAAGTGATATAACACTCAACTGCATGTATGGGGGCAGGGGCATAATAGATTTTCGTAATTCCTTTTGTTTTAACATTTTATTCACTGATTGAAGGTACAGTAAAGGCCCATCTGCACAATATTTATATACGATTGTCGTACTGGCATATGCAATTGTTTGCATGCAACACATTTCTTGATTATGATTTGATGGCTAATGTTGACACGTGTGTACAGTTTGATCACATATGCCAAGATGACAATCGCATACGACAAATCGTACCGTGTAGATCGGCCTTAAGTGTATTGGAAGGCCTGATGGACCCTAAGAAAATACATTATCAGCTTTTAGGGACTGTTAGAGACAGAGTGACTGCCTCCCACTTCTTAGGTAACATGTTGATCTCCAGTGAAAAGAGTTTGTCAACACTCTTTCTCCAGTTTCCTCCCATATGGAAGTTGACAGGGTGGGATAGGGCAAATAGCTAGAAACCTAATAATTTTGGGCCAGTGTTTGAAACCTGAGCCTCTGGCTTGGGAGACTGAGTAACCCCTCACATTTATCAATATTAAATAATTACATTTTTTTATCTTTTAGATCAGAAAGTTTCCCACTTGATGAAAGGGATCAATCAGGTCTTTAAATCAAAGGGAAAATCAAAACAGAAGTCTAGTGATCATGTCATCCACATTGTTGAGGTATATATAAATCATATATGATTTATAATTATGATAAATATTACGATAAAATGTTAATACGCTAGCTTATATACACGTTAACTTATCTAAGCTAGCATATTAACATATTTATCATAACATGCATTTCACAATATTACATCGTTTAGGGGGTGATTACATGGACTATATATATTAAGATGTGTGATGTTGAGACATTTTTGTTTGTCTTGAATTGTTTAGGATGGTGAGGTGCCTGACAACTGGCAACAGCGCAGACAGGGTTGTTATCCCGGGCTGCTGCTAACTAAGGCAAATGAAGCAATGGTGCTGTTAGGGAAAGAAATTATTCTTACTTTTGAGGCAACTGAACTTGCAAATGCAGTTGTTTCCTTTCTGGGTTGCTTCTACCTGCTCGACATGGACTACTCGAATTATTGGATAATAACGTTGTCGATGTTGCAGAGGATCATTTTCAAAGACAATAAAGTCCATCCTGATCACCAATCAGATTTCAACAAAGCACTGGCTGACCTGCAGCACTTTTGTGAACAATAGATTTCATTCATTCTTGTTTGTTTGAATTCTTGTTTAAATGATTTATTTCTGTTTAGCTTTGATATTCATTATTCAAAGCATTTCTGGTGAACCTTTCTATTTCATTAAATATAATCCATGTTTTTAGTACACGAGACTTTTCTTGATCAAGTACTATTTTATATTTCAAATTATTTAAAATGATAATTGTCTGTAAGATTATTTTTCTTGTTTTAACAATATTTTCCCCTTAATTTAAGATTAATTTTTTTACCAAGAAAATTTATCATCTATTTGGGACAGAGTAAAAAATCTTGGCAAGATTTTTTTACTTGTCTTGCAAGATTAATTTTCTTCATTTAAGATAAGTTTTCTTTCCAAGATAAATTATCATCTGTATCGGACAAAAAGTAGAAAAATTTGCTAAGATTTTTTTTCTTGTTCAGACAAGATTTTTTTTCTTAATTTAAGAAAAATAATCTTATTAGGATATCTTGACAAGATAAATTATCATGTGTATGGGACAAGAAAATTTTACTTATTTTAAGACGTATTTTCTTAAAACAAGTTTTTTTCTTCTTAAAACAAGTATTTTATTTTTTGCAGTGATGTATATATATATATATTACATTGTTAACTTGTTACTCTAAAATCCTCTTTTGAAAATCCTGAAGTGCAGATAATTCCTGCAAATGTAAGAGTTGGCGCAATAATAGTATGCACTAGGAATTGAACCTAGTAGCCTTGAAGGCTCCAACCATGGCATACCGAAAAGGCCTTTAGCCGCCTTATAGCATGAAAAGCATTCCCGAGATAAGAATAACAATTATGTACAATAATTATAGTAAAGCAACATATACAAAATGTTGATACCAGATGTTGATATACCAAATGTTAATACACCAAATGTTGATACCAAATGTTGATACTTTACTTACCAGTATACCTTTACAAAGGCAAGCAAAATTATATTATGTTTGGTATAGATCTAGCAGCGAGTTATAGTAAACTATAGCCATAGGCATAACTCATAAGCATAGAAAATATAAATGGTGCACTGTCAGAGGTAGATACTGCATGCAAAGTAGAACCATCCAAAATCTAAAAAGGAACTTCATAAACCAAACCAAATTTTCCCAAAGCCTACAGCAGGTCTTCGTTTTGCTATTTTTCCCCCAGGTGTTTGACAAATTGGTGGAGCATGATCCCTTTTTGTGCCATCAGATATATTAATCTATAAGCCTAGAAAAGAAACTAACCTCAAGATGCAAAAATTCTTATGTTTACATATCTTCAGATCCTCTACGACAACCAGATACCATCCCAAATCCAAATTTAAATATATAAAAATAGCCAAATAACAAACTTCACCCGTTGAATAATATTCTTCTAGAACTCAGTTAACATTTACAATAAAGAATAAAGCTAGGGACTTCCCAAATTCTTAAAAAATATATATTATAGGTGCAATGTCCCCTCAAATACGAGGCGCCATCTCGGTAAAGGCTGAAAATACTACGACCGATTCAAAGGCGAATAACACGAAAACTGTCGAGGGGTCAAGGGGGGTCGTTCGGATAGAATCAAAGATAAGACATTTGTTTAACTCATTATGCGAAAATTAGAGAAATCGAACCACGGGAATTCGATATTTTTTACTTTGAATATTGTGGACAAACACGGACTCGGGTCATCATGTGGCGACGACACGACCTACATAAATGATCAAAACAAGGTAGAAAAAAGACATTTACCAAACAAAATCCTGCAGATATCGATAGCCCAATAATAGTTTAAACAGTATCGCTGCCTTTTAAAAGGAAAATTTGAATAACAA
>JAYKKM010000382.1:837500-870000 GCA_035772405.1 Chrysogorgia sp. JL179-B06
TATTTCTCTACCATAAGCATTGACCAATTTCTCGAATATCGATAGTATTAACAATTTTTACTTCCTTACCTAATACTACAGCAGAAGAGGCCTTTGATCCGATTTTTGAAAAATGGACGTTTATCGCTGAATACCCAAAAGCAAATGCTGCCGGCTGGAAAAAATCGATAACCAGTATCAGCCAGGGTTGTTGAAGAAACGACAAAGAAATCTCGCAAACTGTGAAGATAAATAGGGCTATCGCCACGGTTCGAAGATCACCAAATATGTTTATAAGCTTCCCTGCCAAAAAAAAATAGATTACTGCAAGAGGTCGATTAATTAAGCCTCCAGCCGCCATGACTTTCGGGCTTCCAGAAAGCGTAGCGATGTACCAATACTGCCAGTAATATTGAAATGAATTACAGCAGCCAGCATAAAAACTAATTAATAGAATGAACATATAGTGTCTGCTAAATACAACACTTTTCACTTCGGCCCAGTTGATTACACGATGTTCGAGATATTCAAAATAGATCCATGGGAGAGCAACGAGCGACAAACTCGTAGTAATGGCTACGAATGGAAACACTACGAAGTATCCATACATGACCTGACCACAAACTGTGTTCTTTACGTACGACGCGATCATGCCGACGGCAAACAAAGATATACAACTTCCAATTTGTCCCCAACCAATGTACGAACCGTATTTCGCTCTCTCTTTCTTGAGGTGCGTCATGACAGCCACGTTATACAGCAATGTGGTGGATATATACAGGATGGAGCTTAGCCCTTTAATCAAAACCATCAGCAGAAATACGAATGAATAACTCGAGACATAGGCGTTCCGTTTCAATGGGTTCCCCGTTCGGTTCAGGAGGAAAGACTGATTATCTGAGACTGAGATGACTGAATAATCTGCTGTGTATTTCAAACTTGGAGTATTCTTGTATGTATTGAGTGACAAATCGGAGATATTTTTAACCCACAAGGTTGTGTTCAAGAAGTCGTTGGTCCCATTATTTAAATAATCACTTGGTGTTGTATCACATGTGCCATGTATGATCTTAGGCAGCACTGTAAGAGGCGCCAACGACAGCAGAATAAGTACAAGAAGGCATACAAGTAAAACCAATTTTCTTGCTCGATATCGATCAGCTAAAACTCCAATGAGAGGGAAAAATATAAGATGCGCTCCGCCGAGAGTTGTTAACCCGATTTGTGTTGCAGTGAAGCCTAATTGCTTCAGGTACAATGCATAATATTCTTCAAAAGTCACCATGCTTGACCAAAAGAAGAAAATAAACCATCTCAACGCAACGGTTTTCAACGACCATGAGAAAGATACCATGTTGAACCTTGTTATGCTGAAATATTCGATGAAATTCCTTTCCAAAGAAATAATGTTGTCTTCGGATTTGCATAAATATCTTGTCACAACTGAATGCGTAACAATAGGAATATGTATTGATTACGGCTCTTGATGAAGGTTCCTGATAAAGTGCACGCTATCCTGCAGACAACGAAACTTAAACTTATTTTTGTTGCTATCTCTATAATTCTTACTCGCCCGCCTTTTCTACCAAACACCCCACCCCTAGAGGTTCTTTTCACATTCCATGGTCCCCAGTGCCCAGACCGCGTCTGTCGCTAACAAATGACAAAAGGCCGGTTCGCCGTACGTAGATTTTGAACGTTATCACGGCCAATATTTACTCGATTTCAATTCTGAAAACAGTTTTGTAATTACCGAGTCCAAATACATAACACACGTAAGTATTACATTACGCAAACGTGTATACCCTTCGTAAAAATCTCTTTATGTAGTTCATCAGATCACCACTCGCCAATGGCCGCCCTTCACAACATTGAACAAATATTGTCCGATTCAAACGAATAACTCAAAACGACTTTTTACTTCCTGATAAGGAGTTGGTCCTACCATGCTCAAATATATATATATTATATATATAATATCGCTACTCTGAGTTTCACGTTATTGCGATCATCAGGCAACTGACAGATATAATTCACTATTCAATGATAAATACTACGGCTATATAATACGGCTACGGCTAGATAAATACTACGGCTTGACTGGTTATTTTCAAATCGAATTCGTTGAAGCATTCGGAAAACCGCGTTCTGATTCTATCGGCTGTTCTGGGTCCCATATTATGGAAAACTGCGAGTCCGTCGTCTCTATAGAGACCGATGTTCTTATTATTGTGAGATGGTGTAAAATAAAAAGTCCCACAAGTTCGCAGATCTCGGCCCCATCAAAACTTCCCATTGTAACGTCAAACGTCGTGGAGTTGTTTCTTTTGCGCCACGCCATTTGGTCATCGAACAGCAAAGATTTTCGGGCATGCATAATGATGTTGCGGTCTTTATCAGAAATTTCCACGTACTGGTTAGCGAAGTCAAGAGACTTAACAAGTAGGTCTTCAGATATTGAGGGATAGTACTCGACGATGTCGAACATTACAAAGGTAAGTGACTGTTTGTCTTTCAGTTCATTAAACCATTTAATGACTGAATCTGTATTTTTCCATTGGTTGGCATTTGTAGAGAGTCGGACTTTGTCGTTTATCTTCTCGAGAATTTGCTTGCTTACACGGCCGAGGTTGCTTTTGGCGGGATTAATAAGCCTATACAGGATGGCTTATTAAGAAAATTGTCCTTGTGATCTTTTAAGGTAACGAATGCCTGCTGTTCTGCCATTATTTCAACTCTCTCGTCGATGTTCAGGGCTGTAGTGATGTTTCTCAGCTCCCGGTTTATGGATCTTCATATCCTGATCATCGGCCCTTTTATAACTTTTTGTAATGTTTTCACGCAGACGCTTTTCATAGTCCTCTTTGTCAACTTTGTAGAGATTTCTTGTTTTGTCCGCGAATGTTATAATGATGTCCGCTTTCAAATTGGTCTGGAATTGGTCGTCGATATTTCTAAACTGAATTATTTCGATCATCTTGAATAGGTCGTTTTCAAAATATTTCAGCTCTTCGATTTGTGGTGGATATTTTCGTGATGCGAAGTAGAACTTGTTGGTTGGTTGTTTGATAGTCCGTTGCTGGATTCAAGAAGAAATGGGCTTTCCAACGCATTCGAAAAGCATGCAAATTCCACCGAATTGTCAAAACACGTCTGGAAATTGAAGAGATCGAATGTTGATTATTCCATCAAGTGGTCCATTTTGAAACGCGCGAAGGCATACACCGCTGGTGCTAAACAATGTGGCTTGTGTTTAACGGAGAAGCTCTGTATTATAAACGCAAACAAAGATAATCTCTTAAACAAAAGATCTGAATTAATTTCTAAGTGCAGACATGAAAACAAATTTTATGCATGCAATTATAAACCGGCGTAGACGCCTTTTAGTTTTAGTTTTACTTTTAGTCTGATGATCGCCTGTTGAGCATGAAACCCGGAGTTACCGATTTTTAATATTTTAGTTCTTTTTAACATGCATGATGGATCACTCTTTTTAACTGTTTTAACTGTCTTAGTATATATGCTCTATGCAGAATTGCATATAGAGCTCTCTACCACCGAGTGAACTATATATACCATTGGTTATATATATATATATATATATATATATATATATATATATATATATATATATATATATATATATATATATATATATATATATATATATATATATATATATAATATATATATATATATATATATATATATATATATATATATATGTGTATAATATATATATATATTACAATCTACAGACACGTGTTTCGCTTTTCCACAGCTCAGCTTGGTACATACCAAGTTACAACGAATTCAAAATACAGCTGCTAGACTTGTAACAGGGGTTAAAAAATTGGAGCATATCTCCCCTGTGCTTCGTAATCTTCACTGGTTGTATATATATATATATATATATATATATATATATATATATATATATATATATATATATATATATATATATATATATATATATATAATATATATATATATATAATATATATATATATATAATATATATATATATATATATATATATATATATATATATATATATATATAATATATATATATATATATATATATATATATATATATATATATATATATATATATATATATATATATATATATATATATATATATATATATATATATATATATATATATCAGTATATATATATATATATATATATATATATATATATATATATATATATATATATATATATATATATATATATATATATATATATATATATATATATATATATATATATATATATATATATATATATATATATATATATATATATATATATATAATATATATATATATATATATATATATATATATATATATATATATATATATATATATATATATATATATATATATATATATATATATATATATATATATATATACTATACTGTATATATATAGGTAATATTTGGCATTTCACTCGATCAAACTACATGTTGAAAGGATTTATGGTGAAGGAAAATTTCGAGTGTTGGAATACATACATTTTAAGACCAAACCGGGACCAGTTGCGGAAACTGCAACTTTAAGGCCTTCCGGCTATATATATATATATATATATATATATATAGTGCGCATGACCGCTGTTTATCCCACAAGCGGTTGTCACTGGCAATCGTTTGTGTATAATTGGTACTCATGCCCATATCTAGATTGTACCAAGCTACACTGATGAGCTGTGGAACAGCGAAACACGTGTCTGTAGATATTGTACTATATATATATATAATATATATATATATATATATATATATATATATGCAACGCTCGCTACCATTGTAACAGTTTGAGCGCTCTCTGGATGTTCTGATCGCCGGTCCTTTCCCACAGGCGGTTCTCAATGACGATCGCAAGTGTATAAGTGTCCAGCCATACTGATCCAGATTGATCCAAGCTACACTGATGAGCTGTGGTACAGCGAAAGACGTGTCAGTAGATTGAAGTATATTGAAGTATATCACCCTCGTTTGCGAGGGGATAATTCGGTAATTAGGTATGAATGCTCTGTTTGGGGGGATAGCATTGGGGGCCGTTTAGACCAGCCCCCGTTGGCTCCTAACCCGTCTACGAATAAACTCGTCTGAGCGTTTACACGATAGCAGGGTCAACCCGCTTCATTAGCCGGTATGGTCGTCACCACGTTCATACAGCGAATATTTACGATGAAGAGCAATCTGCTTGTCAGAAACAGTGGTCGTTGATGTTGAAGAAGTGAGCGTTTATTTACATTTATCGAAGATAAGATTTCATATCAATCACGAAATGACGTCACATAGACAATCTGCAGTAAAATCCGAAATTAAAATCATCTGTTATTTCTAAAATAAAGCATTATCGTAAGAGTTAGGGTTAGTACAAGAAGTTACTATCGCAAGGAAAGTGCTGCCTCGAAATCCAAGGCAGTCGTGATATAGTGCAAAATTGCAAAAAAAAAGTGGTGGGCTTATTGAAGTTAAAGTCGCAGCTCAGGTAGTACAGCCTCGTACCCATGCGGTAGACCCCCCCCCCCCCCCCCATCCACAACCCCCTTTCTCGTGAAAAGTCTAAATCCGTGGACAAATTTGAGGGGGGGGGCAAGGGGGGGTAGATGTTCTGAGCATCGAGTCAAATCCAATTATCAAATTGCAAAAACACATTGATGAGCAACTCGCAGGTATCTCATAATTCGTTAGGCGGAAATTTAAGGCTAGACTGTCAAAAAATTCAAAATGTTTTGGTCAGCGGCTAAACGTAACAAAGTATCAATGTTCTAGCACCATGTGACTGACCCATGCGTTTGTAATTATGTAAAATGTGGAAGCTCCTGCTCCTTCAAGGCTTGAAAGTCTTATGAGCAAAGGGCTTGAAAGTCTTATGAGCAAAAGGCTTGAAAGCCTTATGAGCAAAAGGCTTGAAAGTCTTATGCTGATGTCTATGGAAGCTGATTTATTGGAAGAGCTTGATTTTAATCACCAAATGTGTTGTCATGACAGCATTATTGAACATATCCATTACTATGAAGAGCCTGAAGAGGGGATATTTTGTATCTTTCAATCTTTGTCTTTGCGTTATAGGAGACTAGGAGTCACCAAAAACAAGAAACAAAATTTCCTTAATGGGAAAATTAGTTAATTAAAATATTCTGCACTTATTAAAAAGTTCTATAATTCTATGAAATGTTTCGATTTAGAGTTGCTTATCAATGAATCTCGAGGTATATTGACTTGTGCCATGTTCTGATTTAGTAATAACAAAATTTTGCGAGTAATGGGCATCAGATTACTTTTAAAAATTCGCCTCAGAATGCGGGAAATGGTGTTTCAGAGACCCTAGAAATCCAAAATTTCACGGGGGAGCATGCCCCCACCCCCTAGAAAACTAGCGCCTTGAATTTTTCGCCCCCCCCCCCAAAAAAAAAAAGCATAGACCCTGGCCACGCCACTGCTTGGTGGCTGAGCTGACACTTCCATGCAATTATATCTAGTATAAAATAATCGGAAGTAAATGAGCGACAACACGCTGTGTGATTGAGCGGACTGTTAACAGAGTTTTGCAAGCAAAAGCATATTAGCATAACAATGGCAGAGAAACCTTGTGTATATACTACCAACTAAAATATCCAGACCTATTGGCTATTATTTAAGTGGCTTACCTAGCAGAATCACCAAACTTGTCGCCTTTGTTCACGGTCGACCAAATAGCATCGCTGTGTTGTTTTCTTTACGCAAGCCGTATTTCGCGTTGATTGCCCGTTTTTTATCTATGTTTTTGGCCATTCTTTCTGCCCCGTAAACAGGGCAACCAACCAGATGGTGGTTGATGGATATATATTCCTCTCCCCCGGTGGCCGACTGGCCGTTGATCATATATATATATATATATATATATATATATATATATATATATATATATATATATATATATATTGTGGTATATATTTGATACTTAGTATATATGATAGTTTGAGCACTCTGGCCCTACACCGCTTCACGCTCTCTAGATGTGCGCATGACCGCTGTTTGTCCCACAAGCGGTTGTCACCGGCAATCGTTTGGGTATAATTAGTTCTCATGCCCATATCTAGATCGTACCAAGCTACACTGATGAGCTGTGGAACAGCGAAACACGTGTCTGTAGATATTGTACTATTACGCTCCTTCACTTCGGTGTTGTTGAGCACTCTGTGAAGTTGGTTGTAGGTGTCCTTTAGCGATAATGCAAACGCCCACTACCCTTGTGGTAGTTTGAGCACTCTGGCCCTACACCGCTTCACGCTCTCTAGATGTGCGCATGACCGCTGTTTGTCCCACAAGCGGTTGTCACCGGCAATCGTTTGGGTATAATTAGTTCTCATGCCCATATCTAGATCGTACCAAGCTACACTGATGAGCTGTGGAACAGCGAAACACGTGTCTGTAGATATTGTACTATTACGCTCCTTCACTTCGGTGTTGTTGAGCACTCTGTGAAGTTGGTGTAGGTGTCCTTTAGCGATAATGCAACGCCCACTACCCTTGTGGTAGTTTGAGCACTCTGGCCCTACACCGCTTCACGCTCTCTAGATGTGCGCATGACCGCTGTTTGTCCCACAAGCGGTTGTCACCGGCAATCGTTTGGGTATAATTAGTTCTCATGCCCATATCTAGATCGTACCAAGCTACACTGATGAGCTGTGGAACAGCGAAACACGTGTCTGTAGATATTGTACTATATATATATATATATATATATATATATATATATATATATATATATATATATATATATATATATATATATATATATATATATATATATATATATATATATATATATATAATATATATATATATATATATATATATATATATATATATATATATATATGATGAAGGACTAAACGCCTGTCGATATTAGCACCCTCGCCCTCAGGCCTTCGCGCCGGGCGAGGGGATTAAGTAATATTTGAACAACGACAGCGAGTGTTTCACCGGGATATCCAAACACGAGAAAACAATGTATGAAACCACGAGCGCGTAGCGCAAGTGTTTTTGTTAATTGTTTTCGAGTTTTTGGATATCCCGGTGGGACACGAGCTGGATTTGTTTAAATAGCTTCTCAAATGAACACAAGTATAGGTTATATTTGATTGGATGATATTCTCTCATGGGAGATATAATTATCCTAATTACGTATGCCGATCAAATGTATTGTAGTGTTCTGAGACACGGTGTTTGACGTAATAGATCAAACACGAGTTTGAGTGTTTCATCAGGGGTTCCAAACACGAGAAAACAAATGAAAACCGAGGGCGTAGCCCGAGGTTTTTATTGTTTTCGAGTGTTTGGAGTCCCCTGATGAAACACGACAAACGAGTGTTTGATATAGCTTCTCAAACGAGTATTCCTTTAGCGATTTGCTCCCATAGCGATTTTATTTTAATATGTAGATTAAGAAATGTGATCCAGTTCACTTGGAACTTTCCTACAGGTTTTCATTGGGTATCAAAACTCATGCATGTGATGTGGTATACGTTCATGGTTGCCTATGATAATTCATGAATTATTAATGAGTTTGAGAATTAGTTTTCTCAAACTCATTAATAATTCATGAATTATCATAGCCAATCCATGCACGTATACCGCATCACATGCATGAGTTTTGATACCCAATGAAAACCTGTAGGAAACTTCCTAGTGAACTGGATCACATTTCTTAATCTACATATTAAAATAAAATCGCTATGGGAGCAAATCGCTAAAGGAATACTCGTTTGAGAAGCTAGATCAAACACTCGTTTGTCGTGTTTCATCAGGGGACTCCAAACACTCGAAAACAATAAAAACCTCGGCCTACGCCCTCGGTTTTCATTTGTTTTCTCGTGTTTGGAACCCCTGATGAAACACTCAAACTCGTGTTTGATCTATTACATCCAAATGCAATCCCGTGACTAGATGGGTCTTTATTATTGGATAATTAGCTCATGAATTATTAATGAGTTTGAGAAGTGTATTTAAGTGACATCATCAGAAGCAACTGCTTCCGTCCAACACTTCCGTACAATACTTCATGTTGATCATGAACACAACAATATATATATATATATATATATATATATATATATATATATATATATATATATATATATATATATATATATATATATATATATAATATATATATATATATATATATATATATAATACTTTTATATACAGACAGGTTTGATGAACATCTTCGGTCCGTGAGGAACAATGATGTTGACATACCTGTATGGGGGGTGATCACCGCCAAAATTAACCAATGCGATTCGGCAATGAGGACATGCGATTCGGCAATGACATTCGGCAATGACATTTGGCAATGAGGACATGACATTCGGCAATGAGGACATGACGTATTTCGCAAGCCGTATTTCGCGTTGATTGCCCGTATTTTCTCTATGTTTCTGGCCATACTTTCTGCCCCGTAAACAGGGCAACCAACCAGATGGTGGTTGATGGATATATATTCCACTCCCCCGGTGGCCGACTGGCCGTTGATTATATATATATATATATATATATATATATATATATATATATATATATATATATATATATATATATATATATATATATATATATATATATATATATATATATATATATATATATATATATATATATATATATATATATATATATATATATATATATATATATATATATATATATATATATCTATATATATCTATATATATCTATATATATAGATATATATATAGATATATATATATATATATATATATATATATATATATTTCAAGTTTTTGTTTCTTATGCTAATATTATCGCCTAATCCCCTTGAATATTGGACCTGTCATTTCTCCCGCCCCCTCAGTCTGCTTGCTGATCGACTGTTAAAAATAGCAAATGATCTAACGTTTCCCATCTCATTAATTATTAGTTTGTTTATCTCCCGTGCATTTGATTGGCTACTTTCTACTTGTGACACCCTTTTGGCATATATATAAGCCCTATTTATTTAATTTCATCTCGTCTTACTCTGATGAAGGGCTCCGCTCGAAACGTCAGTATCTCGTCACTAAATTCTTGGCAGTTTACCACCTTTTCACTTTGCTATATATTCAAAACACTGTCTACGCAGCACTCTACTTTTTTATATATATATATATACAGCAAAATCGTGATTCTTATTTTAAGAAAAAAGATTCTTGTTTTAAGCAAGATATTGCTTAAAACAAGTATAATCATTCTTGTCCATATAGTGAGAATATTATTCTTATCAAGAATGCCATTCTTGCCAAGAATATTATTCTTGTCAAGAACATTATTCTTGACAAGAACATATGTGCTTTAAATAAGCAATATATTTCTTATCCGATTCTTATTTTAAGGAAAACAATTCTTGTTTTGAGCAAAAAATGCCTTAAAACTAGTAAAATTATTCTTGTCCATATTGTAAGAATATTATTCTTAGCAAGAATATATTCTTACCAATAATATAATTCTTACCCGATTCTTGTTTTAAGAAAATAATTATAATTTTAAGAAAATATTTGCCTAAATTGAGCAATTTTATTCTTGCCTGCATATTAAGTAATAATATAATTATTACTGTGCTCAAAACTGTACTTGTGCTCAAAACAAGTAATATCCTAAGCAAACTGAATTTGTGTAGTCTAGCATTTGAGTCTTTTATATAAACTGCAAGAATCGCAACCACAAACAATTAACATCTTAGAACATGTATATAAATATACAAACATTAATTTAAATAAATAAAATTCAAGATTATAGTCCTACATGAAAATACTTCGAACAAATTAAATGCTATAACCATGCATGCCAAGTATAACTGTATGCAAAAGTACAGGTCCCCTTATATATACTGTAAATATTTAAAACTATTATTAAAACTATAAATATTAATGCAGGATTAGTGAAAATGTATAGCAGTCTGCCCGGGTACCTGAGCTGGCTCGCCTCCATATAAATACCACCTAAGGTATAATTAGATATAGGTCTAGCTTTGGATAAATATGGCAGACATCACAGGAACGAGGCTTATGGGTCAAAATTACTTGTTTTGTCTCAGTCCAAATATAGTTAATATAACCCGACGGGGTTTGGAAGGCCGGCGAACTTCAAAGGAACACGTGACCTGTTTGAGAGGGATGTTGAGAAGGTACATCACGTGACAATTAAGGTGCATCAAAGCTGGAATTCGTAGTACTGTCGCCTTATGCAAAACCACAAATCTTTGAATAAATTGCGTTTTAAGAAGGTTTTAGTGAAGCGATAGCGTCGACAAGTACCGCATACATGGAAGTAGAGGAGGGGAATCAATTTGAACTTCCAGAAAGCTCGGATTCGGCGTTTGAAGACGATTTTTCAACAGACCATTGCGCTGCTTGATATGGTCATATGGAAGTACTGAGAAAGTTCAGTTTTGAACACAGGGTTTGAAGTACACTCTTTTCTAAATTATATTATCCGTGACATCGGTCAGCATTTAGCCGACGAAAAACTTTACAAGAAGAAACACGTTGCAGAGTTATTAAGCTACAACCAAGCGATTCGTTTGTCGAAGCGATCAATAGTATGACGTTTTGAAATTTAAAAGTTCTATGGAACTACAAATAACAACTGGAAAGAATATTTTCACTCGTATAGTGACCAAAAGATTGTTCTTAATGGTCATCCGCCTTCCTGAACGCTTGATTGGATTCCTTGAACAAGTTGATAGTGATATAAAAGAAATATCTGATCCTGAGGTATTTATTTCAATATTTTCTTGGTATGGTACTCACTTCATAATTTAATAGTTTTATAGATTTTCTCCATAATTTCTGGTTGTGTAAACAACTTAATAGAACATAACTAACTTAATAGAACATAACTATACCCTCACCTGGAATCATTGGCGTAATAATCTTGTTGCCGCCATCTCAATGTAATGTTGCATTAATTTTAGGAATTTCCCCAGGAATTTGGCCCTTTATCTTATTTGGCTGGCTATGTAATATGGTCAACATATGATCAGATGGCATTCCACCATGAACAAAGAACTTCAAGCCTTGATGTCATCAATGCGAACAACCATAGGGGTGGACTTTGGGCTCCCCATCCATGGGTTATCAGCATTGCAGAGGTGTTGGCACACGTCAATAAAGACAAGTTCACTAGTCCACCAGTGGACAAAATAGTGTATGAAGTCTTGACTTCTTCCCGTGAAAATCTTGTGATGCAACATTATTGAATTGTGATGTAGAAATATCAAAAGAATGTCAGTCTTTATGTTTTAGCCTGCGAAAGCAGACTCTGTCCTCACCCCCCTGTTAAATTTAATGTTAAATTATATATTACTGTTAGGTCTTTTTCTTTTGTTAGGATATTGTCAATAATTACAAACTAAGTCAGCATACACTCAAAGAAAGAAAGTGTTATGTAAACAGTTGACGAAACCCAGTGACAAGATGTAATTGTCTATAAACCATACTTGATGGCTAACCTAGTCCTTCCTAATCTTATCAACCTAAAAGATGGTGTACTGCTAAATTATGTTCAAATCTGAAAGAAGGATCTTTCTCAAAACATGAGCATTTTATCTCCCAAAACTTTTTACCAGCATACTACCACCTTGCAACACATCAAGAGTCTAGGCAGGATTAGGAAATACTTCTACACAATTAATATTTTAAATTCATATTTATTTATTATTACAGTATATTACAACTATATCCTTCATCTGTACATATAATAAGACTATTTATTATATAGATGGGAGTGTTTTACTAAGAAATATGCAGTGAATATTTTCCATATCCTCACTAGTTTAGATATTGATCACGTGATTAAACATTTCCACACCTTTTGCATTGAATCTATATAATAAAAAGAAAATTACAAGGTAGCTTGAAGATATGAATTTTATCTTCTCGGCTCATTCATAAAAAAATTATTTTTACCACTCGAAGAGAAAATTCATATCTTCGCACCACCATGTAATATCCTCTATATACATATAATAAGACTATACACACGCACTTTAGTGAATTGCAAGCTGTGAGGTTTATAATCTGTCAAGAAATAGGATGAGTTTCTGTAGCAACAGAACAGACTTAAGCATGATCAGCAGGCCTGCAGATAAAACAGTTAAATCAGTTTATTTATAGTTGAGTTAGACGAGCAGTAGCTGACCAGTTATACTGTAGTTGAGTTGGATTAACAGCAAACCATTGTATTAGGAAGATAAATCAGTTTCTAGTTGAGTTGGATTGGCAGCAACAGACCAGTGTATAATAAGAAGCTAAATCAGTTTATAGGTTGAGTGGAAGAACTGAAAAACAACACTTCCTCATCCTTGGTTTTTGGCCATCATATCATCTTCAAAGGCAAAATCTCATTATTTTTTAATTCATAAATTTCCTCTTCACTGGTAAATTTATCGAAGACACTGCTCCTGGGACTTGTCTCTTACGTCTCGAAACTAAACGGGTAAAGAAACATACTTTGGTCTACGGTTCGTTACTTTTGAATTAATGTATGTCAAACAAATGTATAAGTTTTAAATAACATACTGTATGAGACAGTTGCTTATTGATAAATAAACACAAATAAGCTATTTGTCATGGAATGGTCAACGCACTTGTCCAACGTTGGTCTTGTTTTACAAGTTAATGCCTATATAAGTATATAGAAATATAAAAAATATACTTACAACATTCAATGTATTCTGTCTCAAAAGATTTCTCGAAAACATTGATGCGATAGTCGACCTTTCATGCCGTCTCAAGTTCTTGGTTCTTCGTAATAATAGTACAACGCATATCCACGCATGCCATGTTTTCTTCGCTAAGTCGTCCTCTTCAATTGCAATACGGAAAATTCCTACTCCAGTATGCTTCTGACTTATGCCACAACCAAATATAGAGCAGTTGGCTGCCGGCATCTCGTAAAACTAGCTAAATCGACGTTTTTGTGAGCTTTCTCGTCGCTTCGCTTATGAAAACCCTATTCGATTGAACGCTCTGATGCACCTTCGTGGTCACGTGACAGTGAACAATAACATATTTTGTCACATGACCCGTGCTTCCAAACCCCGTCGGGTTATATTAACTATGGTCCAAACAACAAATGAATATATGTATAGCAAATTTCAATTGTTCACCCTGAGTTTATTTTTGACCCACAAGCCTTGTTTCAGCTGCAATCTTTACGAAAAAGGTTTATAAATAATGATAAGGTTATGATGTTGCTGTAATGTTAATGCAATACATTTTCCTTCTCTACAGTAATAATAAAAATAATCATATCAATGTACATTAGCTTCTCTCAGCTTTGTAAGTTGTAATTTTGTCATCTTCCTTCCAGTTCCAACCATATTGTTATTTCCTGTGAATTCCACTTATATTGTTATCCTGATCAAGACATACCTGTATGGTACTATCAGCTAAAAACAAAAGATGCACAATAAGAATAAATAAAATTAATAAGAATAATTAGGGAGTAAAGATGTAAATTAGGTTGCCCTGAAGTTGTTTCCAGTTCACAGTGCCATCTGCTAACATTCAGATGGTGATCCTGACACTCAGTCACGGCAACCTGAGGTCAGAAATTCTGGGATGTTTAAAATTTAATTAAGCATTGCATGGCAGTATACAGTATATGTAATAGCTATAACAGAATGCCATTTCATTCAAATCCAAACATAAGAGAAGCTTTTATTAAACAATACGATAACAACCTTTTTATATAAAAAAACCTTATACCGGTACTTTATTATACAATATATGTATAAAATATATGTAGAAGAGTATTTTACCAGGAACTATTAAGGAACCGGTCTCACTAATTGAAATACACCAGCCATGCAACTTTTAAAACAATAACATGCATTTCCTTATTTCATATTGGATCTGCCTTACAGTACAATATGCATGTTTGGATGGGCAAGTTTAATACAAAATATTGACTTTAATAATATATATTTAACTGCTCTTGAAGTTTTGTTCGGTTGAGTCTGTGGCATGTTGTTCGAACTGTAGATACACTGTAGTGTATCTTACTTAATATCTGGAGTTGGTTGTTCAAAGCCGGGATAGCTTATCCAATGGATAAATCCTATCCAGTGAATATATATTTCTATCCACTGAATGACCATCTAAGAAAAATAGCAGGTAAATATCACCAGCCATGTTTTCAACAACATATTCAACTAATGGTGGTATTCACTCACTATTTTACTGAGATGGCCATTCACTTCAGTGGATAGAAAATATATTCACTGGATAAGCTATACTTATATATTTCAGTATACTACAGTATATATTTCCTGATAATTTCCAGTTAACAAAATATATGTTTAATATTTTAATATATAAAACATAAAACAAAAAGTACAGTGCAATGCAATAGGGTATACACATGTACATGTATACGAGACTGCTTTTACACTGCATTAAATTCCCATGTTTGGATACTTTTATCCAAACACAAGTATAATTAATATATTTCACTGTAAACGATACATGGGCAATCGTCAAGCTCAATTAAGTATCGTCAAGTACATATATCAATCAAACCAGTACATCGACATTGTAACTCTCGCTCTCCATCTGAGTCTCAGTAGCTAAATGGTTAGAGCGTCTCACCGGCAATCAGAGGTTACAGGTTCAATCCCTGTCCGGGACTCAGAAATATTTTCTGAGGATTTGAGCTTGATGATTGCCCATGTATTGTCTATCTACTCCAAGATCCCACATTCACAACATCAATATATATAAATATACAACATATTTCACTGTGTGACGAAGGACCTTTGCTCGAAATGTTAGACCTCCCATACCCAATTACGGCAGTATACCAACTTTTAAGAGTCGTAAAATGAATCGTAAAATGAATATCAGAGCCCAGCTCAAAATTTGAATGTGGAGAGCCATCTCATAACAAACATATATATAACATATATAACATATATATATATATACATCAGCACTACACTGATGAGGCCCAAAAGGCCGAAACGGTACCGTCTGTAGTTAGATATCGCTCTATGACCTTTAGGTCATATTGAGCGCTCTACAGGATGATCCATTGTCGCTTACGCATTGTGCGCACGCTCACTGCTTGCAGTTTGAGCGCTCTGGCATGGTTCTTGATGTCCCACATTTTGTGTGCATCAAGGGTGACTGTATATAGCAGTCATCTTCATCCTGCTCATCAGCACTACACTGATGAGGCCCAAAAGGCCGAAACGGTACCGTCTGTAGTATATATATATATATATATATATATATGCATTGCTCACTGCTCGCAGTTTGAGCACTCTGGTGACTCCACAATGCAATCCAACAATGTGTAGCCGTACATAGTGGGTCCCAAGTCCACAGTTACCATAAAGCCATATGGTGATAGCCGGTAGGGCACATTGTATACTTTCGTATATATATATATATATATATATATATATATATATATATATTCATATGGATTTGTGGTGAAGGAAAATTTCGAGTGTTGGAATATATACATTGTAATACCAAACCGGGACCAGTTGCGAAAAATGCAACTTCAAGGCCTTCCGGCTGGGAATTGAACCCGCAACCCTGCGATGCTAGTGCAGTGCTCTGACCACTGAGCTACAGAAGGCGTTGCCGAGAGCCTAGTCACGAGTTCTGTATATATGGTGGTAATGCCGGGATAAGATTCTGGGTATATTATTATAAGTAATACAATGGTTTCTAAGAATATAGTGATTAAATCTCCCGCAAACCGAGGAATGTTTGTGAAAGTCCCGAGGGAAAGCATGAGGGCGAAGCCCGAAGGCGTCCCGAGGGACTTTCACAAACATTCCGCGGTTTGCGGGAGATTTGATCACTATATTCTTAAAAACCATTGTATTAGTTTGTAATACCATGATGACCGAGGTGAAACTAGTGTTTTCATTGTACAAAACTAATTGATAGTAGGAGTATTGTGTAATACAATGCATGATCAGTGATGTATTCAACAATTTTCCATTGTAGGAAATTAATATAATTGTGTGAAATGTTTAGTGAAAAGTGAATATTAATAAGTCGAGTAATTAACACTTTATCTTACTGTCATTAACATTGTAGTGTAATTATTTTGTTTGTTGTGTAAAACGTATTAACAAAACTCTTTGTCGTGTCTTTGAATTTTGGCTCATGAATTTTAATCAGGGAGAAATTAGAAATCTGCCCGGCTTTGCCGGGAGATTTAGAGATCTCCCCGCTACACAGCAAAATTGTGAATTCTTATCTAGAATAAAATTCTTGTTAAATTCTTATTTTAGTCAATATTTTACTTAAAATGAGAAAAATCAAGAAAATTATTCTTACCAAGAATCGATTTTACTTAAAACAAGAAAAAATATTCTTACCAAGATTAATAAGAACCTGATTTTTCTTAAAATAAGAAAAATATTCTTGCCAAGAATAAACAAGAACTTGATTTTTCTTAAAATAAGAAAATTATTCTTACCAAGAACTTGATCTTTCTTAAAATAAGAAAATTATTCTTACTAAGAATAAACAAGAACTTAATTTTTCTTAAAATAAGAAAAATATTCTTACGAAGAATAAAGAAGAACTTGATCTTTCTTAAAATAAGAAAAATATTCGATCGAAATATTGTGTCCAAGAATAAACAAGATTTTTCTTAAAATATGGAAAATATTCTTACCGAGATTAAACACGAAGACATAAGTATATATGTTTACTGAAAACAAGCAAAAAGGATAGTGATATATTATTTTTATAAGAAATGGAAATACATGTATGAAGGAATACAGGTATATACTTCATGGAAGTCCACATATAGTACCCGCGATAACTTCGTCTATCCCTCCCAGTGCTACGGAGGAGGCTAAACCCTAACTAAAACGACTAATAGCGTAGAGTCTGGCTACTATTTCTTTTGTTATGGCATGGGTAAAAGCGGACAAACATCGGTTACTGACGTCAACTATATGTGGGACTATCATGAAGTATTTCCCGAAATACGCATGCGCTGTTCAGTCTGTTGGTAATGGTTTGTGGGACTTCAGTTGGAGAAGAAAATAGCGTGCTTGTCAATGCTTATCGATTGCTTGAAAGAATTTGGAACAATTACCAATACATAATGTCTGAAGATGTTTGCCAGGATTGCGGAAATCAATAAACAAGTTGCTGGCGATCTTAAAGGTAGGACTGGCTTGTATTGTTTAATATAAGACGTATCGCAAACAAATATTTACATTATAAATTTGAATTTACCGCGCGAGCCATGCCATTGCGCTGTTTTATAACTGATTTTAATGACATTACACAATTGAATTGAAATATTTATACAAACAAATAATTTGCCAGGGTGTATTTTGGTATGGTCGTGGAAAAATTGTGTGATCCTAGCAAATTTGAAATAAGGAAAGTATTCAAAGTATGGACGTGTGGATTCCATAACGAACTTTCCACCAACGTCAACGATATTCCCAGAGGCCAGAGACCCACTACCCAGGCTATTATTTATATATATATGCAACAGTAAGATTGTTTTGGAGTTTTAATGGACTTTTGCCCTTTTGACAAGTCGAGTTGTCTGAAAGAGGGCATATATATATATATATATATATATATATATATATTGAACTTCTGAAACCTACTTCTTTTTATTCTTTGGTAGATTTGATGGGTTAACAAATGATTACATAAAGTGGTTGTATTGAGGTGATGCAAGGTCTTGCTTCTGGAAAATTATCTTCATGGTAAGTTTTATATTTTGGATATTGTTAATTTAACATCTGCTTTATAAAGTATATATATATATTATATAGGTAATATATATAGGTAATATTTGGCATTTCACTGCACTAGTACTGCACTAGCATCACAGGGTTGCGGGTTCAATTCCAGCCGGAAGGCCTTGAAGTTGCATTTTTCGCAACTGGTCCCGGTTTGGTCTTACAATGTATATATTCCAACACTTGAAATTTTCCTTCACCACTAATCCATATGAACATGTAGTTTAATCGAGTGAAATGCCAAATATTACCTATAATATACCCAGAATCTTATCCCGGCATTATCACCACTATATATACAGAACTCGTGACTAGGCTCTCTGCAACGCCTTCTGTAGCTCAGTGGTCAGAGCACTGCACTAGCATCGCAGGGTTGCGGGTTGCATTTTTCGCAACTGGTCCCGGTTTGGTATTACAATGTATATATTCCAACACTCGAAATTTTCCTTCACCACAAATCCATATGAATATATATATATATATATATACATGTATGTTTGTTATGAGATGGCTCTCCACATTTCGAATTTTGAGCTGGGCTCTGATATTCATTTTACGATTCATTTTACGACTCTTAAAAGTTGGTATACTGCCGAAATTGTGTATGGGAGGTCTAACATTTCGAGCAAAGGTCCTTCGTCACACAGTGAAATATGTTGTATATTTATATATATATTGATGTTGTGAATGTGGGATCTTGGAGTAGATAGACAATACATGGGCAATCATCAAGCTCAAATCCTCCGAAAATGTTTCTGAGTCCCGGACAGGGATTGAACCTGTAACCTCTGATTGCCGGTGAGACGCTCTAACCATTTAGCTACTGAGACTCAGATGGAGAGCGAGAGTTACAATGTCGATGTACTGGTTTGATTGATATACAGTATGTACTTGACGATACTTAATTGAGCTTGACGATTGCCCATGTATCGTCTACAGTGAAATATATTAATTATACTTGTGTTTGGATAAAAGTATCCAAACATGGGAATTTAATGCAGTGTAAAAGCAGTCTCGTATACATGTACATGTATACCCTATTGCATTGCACTGTGCTTTTTGTTTTATGTTTTATATATTAAAATATTAAATATATATTTTGTTATACATGTATGTTTACTGGAAATTATCAGGAAATATATACTGTACTTATATCCTCTGGATTCAGAACTAGTTCATTAACATGAGTGATATTTGCTTGTAGATAAGTCCTGGGGTTGGTTGTTCAAATCCTTATAAGCTATATATATAGCTTATCCAGTGAATATATTTTCTATCCACTGAAGTGAATGGCCATCTCAGTAAAATAGTGAGTGAATACCACCATTAGTTGAATATGTTGTTGAAAACATGGCTGGTGATATTTACCTGCTATTTTTCTTAGATGGTCATTCAGTGGATAGAAATATATATTCACTGGATAGGATTTATCCATTGGATAAGCTATCCAGGCTTTGAACAACCAACTCCAGATATTAAGTAAGATACAGTGTATCTCCAGTTTCGAACAACATGCCACAGACTCAACCGAACAAAACTTCAAGAGCAGTTAAATATATATTATTAAAGTCAATATTTAGCATTAAGCTTGCCCATCCAAACATGCATATTGTACTGCAGGGCAGATCCAATATGAAATAAGGAAATGCATGTTATTGTTTTAAAAGTTGCATGGCTGGTGTATTTCAATTGGTGAGACCGGTTCCTTAATAGTTCCTGGTAAAATACTCTTCTACATATATTTTATACATATATTGTATAATAAAGTACCGGTATAAGGTTTTTTATATTAAAAGGTTGTTATCGTGTTGTTTAATAAAAGCTTCTGTTATGTTTGGATTTGAATGAAATGGCATTCTGTTACAGCTATTACATATACTGTATACATATATATATATATATATATATATATATATATATATATATATATATATATATATATATATATATATATAGCTGCCATGCAATGCATAATTAAATTTTAAACATCCAGAATTTCTGGTTCAGGTTGCCGTGACTGAGTGTCAGGATCATTTTGCAACCATCTGAATGTTAGCAGATGGCACTGGGAACTGCAAACAACTTCAGGGCAACCTAATTTACATCTTTACTCCCTAATTATTCTTATAGTCTTGAAAGCTATTGTTGGTGACTGACATTTCGACGGCCTCAGTGGCAGTCATCTTCAGAGTCGAGTAAAGCGTGTTTATATATATATATATATATATATATATATATATATATATATATATATATATATATATATATATATATATATATATAGCTGCCATGCAATGCATAATTAAATTTTAAACATCCAGAATTTCTGGTTCAGGTTGCCGTGACTGAGTGTCAGGATCATTTTGCAACCATCTGAATGTTAGCAGATGGCACTGGGAACTGCAAACAACTTCAGGGCAACCTAATTTACATCTTTACTCCCTAATTATTCTTATTAATTTTATTTATTCTTATTGTGCATCTTTTGTTTTTAGCTGATAGTACCATATACAGGTATGTCTTGATCAGGATAATATTATCCAAAGGACAGTGGAATTCACAGGAAATAACAATATGGTTGGAACTGGAAGGAAGATGACAAAATTACAACTTACAAAGCTGAGAGAAGCTAATGTACATTGATATGATTATTTTTATTATTACTGTAGAGAAGGAAAATTTATTGCATTAACATTACAGCAACATCATAACCTTAACATTATTTATAAACCTTTTTCGTAAAAATTGCAGCTGAAACAAGGCTTGTGGGTCAAAAATAAGCTCAGGGTGAACAATTGAAATTTGCTATACATATATTCGTTTGTTGTTTGGACTGAGACAAAACAAGTAATTTTGACCCATAAGCCTCGTTCCTGTGATGTCTGCCATCTTTATCCAAAAGACCTATATCTAATTATACCTTAGGTGGTGTTTTATGGAGGCGAGCCAGCTCAGGTACCCGGCAGACTGCTATACATTTTCACTAATCCTGCATTAATATTTATAGTTTTAATAATAGTTTTAAATATTTACAGTATATATAAGGGGACCTGTACTTTTGCATACAGTTATACTTGGCATGCATGGTTATAGCATTTAATTTGTTCGAAGTATTTTCATGTAGGACTATAATCTTGAATTTTATTTATTTAAATAAATGTTTGTATATTTATATACATGTTCTAAGATGTTAATAATGTTTGTGGTTGCGATTCTTGCAGTTTATATAAAAGTAAGAATCAAATGCTAGACTAGACAAATTCAGTTTGCTTAGGATATTACTTGTTTTGAGCACAAATATTCTTGAAAGATTCTTGCCAATAATTATATTATTACTTAATATGCAGGCAAGAATAAAATTGCTCAATTTAGGCAAATATTTTCTTAAAATTAGAATTATTTTCTTAAAACAAGAATCGGGTAAGAATTATATTCTTGGTAAGAATATATTCTTGCTAAGAATAATATTCTTACTATATGGACAAGAATAATTTTACTAGTTTTAAGCCATTTTTTGCTCAAAACAAGAATTGTTTTCCTTAAAATAAGAATCGGATAAGAAATATATTGCTTATTTAAAGCACATATGTTCTTGTCAAGAATAATGTTCTTGACAAGAATAATATTCTTGGCAAGAATGGCATTCTTGATAAGAATAATATTCTCACTATATGGACAAGAATGATTATACTTGTTTTAAGCAATATCTTGCTTAAAACAAGATTTTTTTTTCTTAAAATAAGAATCACGATTTTGCTGTGTAAAGCCGGGAATATCGTGATTAAACCACCCGGCGAGAACAAAAGAACCCGAGGTCATCATGGTATTATACAGGTAATATTTGGCATTTCACTCGATTAAACTACATGTTCATATGGATTAGTGGTGAAGGAAAATTTCGAGTGTTGGAATATATACATTGTAAGACCAAACCGGGACCAGTTGCGAAAAATGCAACTTCAAGGCCTTCCGGCTGGGAATTGAACCTGCGATGCTAGTGCAATGCTCTGACCAGTGAGCTACAGAAGCCGTTGCCGAGAGCCTAGTCACGAGTTCTGTATATATAGTGGTGGTAATGCCGGGATAAGATTCTGGGTATATTATAGGTAATATTTGGCATTTCACTCGATTAAACTACATGTTCATATGGATTAGTGGTGAAGGAAAATTTCGAGTGTTGGAATATATACATTGTAAGACCAAACCGGGACCAGTTGCGAAAAATGCAACTTCAAGGCCTTCCGGCTGGGAATTGAACCTGCGATGC
Organism: Chrysogorgia sp. JL179-B06; assembly: GCA_035772405.1. NCBI lineage: Eukaryota > Metazoa > Cnidaria > Anthozoa > Scleralcyonacea > Chrysogorgiidae > Chrysogorgia > Chrysogorgia sp. JL179-B06. The sequence continues at coordinate 860,558 of JAYKKM010000382.1, forward strand.
TAGTGCAATGCTCTGACCAGTGAGCTACAGAAGCCGTTGCCGAGAGCCTAGTCACGAGTTCTGTATATATAGTGGTGGTAATGCCGGGATAAGATTCTGGGTATATTATAGGTAATATTTGGCATTTCACTCGATTAAACTACATGTTCATATGGATTAGTGGTGAAGGAAAATTTCGAGTGTTGGAATATATACATTGTAAGACCAAACCGGACCAGTTGCGAAAAATGCAACTTCAAGGCCTTCCGGCTGGGAATTGAACCTGCGATGCTAGTGCAATGCTCTGACCAGTGAGCTACAGAAGCCGTTGCCGAGAGCCTAGTCACGAGTTCTGTATATATAGTGGTGGTAATGCCGGGATAAGATTCTGGGTATATTATAGGTAATATTTGGCATTTCACTCGATTAAACTACATGTTCATATGGATTAGTGGTGAAGGAAAATTTCGAGTGTTGGAATATATACATTGTAAGACCAAACCGGGACCAGTTGCGAAAAATGCAACTTCAAGGCCTTCCGGCTGGGAATTGAACCTGCGATGCTAGTGCAATGCTCTGACCAGTGAGCTACAGAAGCCGTTGCCGAGAGCCTAGTCACAAGTTCTGTATATATAGTGGTGGTAATGCCGGGATAAGATTCTGGGTATATTATAGGTAATATGTGACCCTCCATGGGAAAACATACCTTATCGTTTTCGCGAACGCCTTAAAAATGCCGTTCGAACGGTGTTCGAACGCCGTTCGAACGGTGTTCAAATGCATTCGAACGCCGTTCGAACGCCGTTCGAACGGCGTTCGGTAAGCGTGCGAACGCTTGTAAACGGCGTTCGAACGGCGTTCAAATGATTTCGAACGGCGTTCAAATGAATTCGAACGGCGTTCAAATGCATTCGAACGGCGTTCGAACGCTGCTAAACGGCGTTCGAACGCTGCTAAACGGCGTTCAAATGCATTCGAACGCCGTTCGCTAAGCGTTCGAACGCCGTTCAAACGGCTGATTAGAATCGTTCGAACGCTGCTAAACGCCGTTCAAACGGCTGGCTAGACCGTTCGAACGCTGTGTTTTAACCATGTGTTTTATCGTAATCTAGAAAGGGAAACCGTCTGTCGTAGACTGTCTCCGCACGCGTCGCTGGCTCTCGCGTTTCTTTCATTTCAATCTTTTATTTCATCAGAAATTACTTTATTAACGAACTCATATACATTACAGGCAATGCTGCACAGCTCTGTGCACATTGGTCAACATCAGTCATCACTATGCTCACACCGGATGTTTGTTTCTTTGGTTTGCGAACATTTCGAAAAAAGCGTCTTTGTAAATCGCTATATTGATCTCCTTAGAAAGCCTATATTTAAAGGTGTGCGTTTTCCCATAGGTTTGCCGCATTGTGGCAAAAACAACTGTGAAAGCTAAGGACAGACAGATGAGGTGATCAAGTAAATTAGTTTTAAATAGTCTCAAATTACTGTTGTCAGCGAACCTTCTCAGTTCTCATAATTAGCACCGCGTTTGAACAATTGAAACAATTTTCTTAAAGAATAAAAGAACGCAGTGTTGCGACCATTCTCATAATATTATAACGCGAATCCCAAATCCGATGATTCTGTCGCTTGAAATCTGCAGTGACGCAAGCTAAACGCATGAACCGTCGCGAAGAACGCTTACGATATGTTTGACAATGCTAGCCTTGAACACTTATAGCCAACTTCCAACCGTTCGAACGCCGCACACAAGCGTTCGAACGCTAGTAGATAGCCGTTCGAACGCTTGTAGATAGCCGTTCGAACGCCTCTCGCTAGCCGTTCGAACGCTATAACTAGCCGTTCGAATTTTTCACCAAACCGTTCGAACGGCGTTCGAACGGTTTCGAACGGCGTTCGAACGGCGTTCGAACACCGTTCGAACGGCGTTCGAAATCGTTTGAACGGCGTTCGATCACCGTTCGAACGGCGTTCGAACGCCGTTTTTTTGGCCATTTGAACGCTATTTCGATAAGGTATGTTTTCCCATGGAGGGCAGGGATTATTTTAACGCGCAGTGATAACCAATTTGTGCAGTGATAAATGAGATTTGTGCAGTGATAAACGCAATTTTGTGCAGTGATACATTTTTCTTTCATATTTAAGAATGGGTGTTATTCGTGAAAGGATTGCATCACAAATTATGTTCAAAGGCACAGTACATACTGCATTCCAACATATACTATTTAATATCAAAATTTAAATTAGCAAATACACAAATAAGACGATAAGTTAAAGGACCCTGGTCCACTATCTTCTGATAACGTTAAGCGTAACGTTAACTAACAGCCTTATGCCCTTACAGACCAGAAGCTAACTAAAACCATTTCTGGCATTTCAACTTTCAAGATACATGAGTATAGCTACTATAGCAGGCCCTACTAAACCAAACGCTTGTGTTCTCACTATTTAGCCGGGCTACCCAACGGTGCCAACCAGCCAACCCCACATAACATGCTTGAGGCTTCTCTCAGGTCGATGCGTCTGTGGCTCTGTGCCCGTGTGCTACTGTTTGACCATTGTTATTTTGAAAATGCGAATGTATGTTGTGCGAAAGGGATTAACTCATTAAAAATTGGGAACAGGAGGGCTGCTTATGTATACTATGACTATATGACTAGTTGATTACTGATGACCTACTCAGTGCTCCATCGCTGCTTAGCGTGCTATACTGAAGTTAGATTTTATGCCTTTTTCAGCTCTTTGTGCAGTGATAAAAATTCCTTAAAATAATCCCTGATGGAGGGTCACATATTTGGCATTTCACTCGATTAAACTACATGTTCATATGGATTAGTGGTGAAGGAAAATTTCGAGTGTTGGAATATATACATTGTAAGACCAAACCGGGACCAGTTGCGAAAAATGCAACTTCAAGGCCTTCCGGCTGGAATTGAACCCGCAACCCTGCGATGCTAGTGCAGTACTAGTGCAGTGAAATGCCAAATATATTACCTATATATATATATATAACTTACCATGAAGATAATTTCCAGAAGCAAGACCTTGCATCACCTCAATACAACCACTTTATGTAATTATTTGTTAACCCATCAAATCTACCAAAGAAGAAAAAGAAGTACATGTAGGTTTCAGAAGCTCAATATATATATATATATATATATATATGCCCTCTTTCAGACAACTCGACTTGTCAAAAGGGCAAAAGTCCATTAAAACTCCAAAACAATCTTACTGTTGCATCTACTCGTAATATATAACAAGGACAACTGTATATATATATAAATAATAGCCTGGGTAGTGGGTCTCTGGCCTCTGGGAATATCGTTGACATTGGTGGAAAGTTCGTTATGGAACTTTGAATACTTTCCTTATTTCAAATTTGCTAGGATCACACAATTTTTCCACGACCATACCAAAATACACCCTGGCAAATTATTTGTTTGTATAAATATTTCAATTCAATTGTGTAATGTCATTAAAATCAGTTATAAAACAGCGCAATTTGCGATACGTCTTTGAACTACTGAAGTTTGAAGGACGCTATCCCACAAAACCATTGTAAACCAACAGACTGAACAGCGCATGCGTATTTCGGGAAATACTTCATGATAGTCCCACATATAGTTGACTTCGTAACCGATGTTTGTCCGCTTTTACCCATAATTCTTGCGGCCATAACAAAAGAAATAGTAGCCAGACTCTACGCTATTAGTCGTTTTAGTTAGGGTTTACCTCCTCCGTAGTCATCACGAGCTCCACTAAACGGGGGAGGGATCACTGGGAGGGATAGACGAAGTTATCGTGGGTACTATATGTGGACTTCCATGAAGTATATACCTGTATTCCTTCAAACATGTATTTCCATTTCTTATAAAAATAATATATCACTATCCTTTTTGCTTGTTTTCAGTAAACATATATGTTTAATCTCGGTAAGAATATTTTCCATATTTTAAGAAAAATCTTGTTTATTCTTGGACAGAATATTTCGATCGAATATTTTTCTTATTTTAAGAAAAATAATTAAGTTCTTCTTTATTCTTGGTTAAACCATACCTCGACTAAATCTGTTTGTCGGAGTTTTACCAATATTTATACTTTTAACTTACCTTGTTTGGTTGGTTGGGTAACAGGTGGTCCGATTGGCTCCTGTTTGATTGGTTCCGTGATGCTTGGAATAGGATCAGATTGATTGGTCCTACTGATCCTGATCCGCTTACCAATCGAACCTTACCTGTACCCTTCAAACATCAGTTGTGGAACTGATGGAGTAATTAAATCTTGTTAAAGAGGTGGGATGGTGTGTGCGTATTTCTTCCGCGTTGATTACTGTGCACTGCGTCGTTTGCGTTTATTGCGTGACAATAACTTCGACTGCTATCGGATTACGGTTGCGTTGCATTCGAATGTCAATCTTGTGCGTCATCGATATCCTGGGGCGTATGCATCGTAGCACGTCTCCTTTGGTTTAACCTTGGTTATAACTAACCTCATTTAAACCATACCTCGACTAAATCTGTTTGTCGGAGTTTTACCAATATTTATACTTTTAACTTACCTTGTTTGGTTGGTTGGGTAACAGGTGGTCCGATTGGCTCCTGTTTGATTGGTTCCGTGATGCTTGGAATAGGATCAGATTGATTGGTCCTACTGATCCTGATCCGCTTACCAAACTGAGAGATCACTGGTTTGAGATCTCAGCTTCCAAGTATCTCTAAATAATTCCGTAATTCTCTGGACGACTTATTGGCGATGTTACCCAACCGGATTCGCTACTTGCGTATATGCGTGTTCAACCATGAGAATTGCGACGTGAGCTCATTTACATGATGGTCACGTAATTTGCGTATTCAACCATGAGCGTTGCGACCTGAGCTCGTTTCCACGAAGGTCGCGTAATTTGCGTGTTCAACCATGAGCGCAACGACTTGAGCTCGTTCAACGATGGTCGCGTAATTTGCGTGTTCAACCATGAGCGTTGCGACCTAAGCTCGTTCAACGATGGTCTTTTCGTGTTCAACCATGAGCGTTGCGACCTGAGCTCGTTCAACGATGGTCACGTAATTTGCGTATTCAACCATGATCGTTGCGACCTGAGCTCGTTCAACGATGATCTTTGCGTGTTTAATCATGAGCGTTGCGACCTGAGCTCGTTCAACGATGATCTTGCGTGTTCGATCATGAGCGTTGCGACCTGAGCTCGTTCAACGATGATCTTTGCGTGTTCGATCATGAGCGTTGCGACCTGAGCTCGTTCAACGATGATCTTTCCGTGTTCGATCATGAGCGTTGCGACCTGAGCTCGTTCAACGATGATCTTGCGTGTTCGATCATGAGCGTTGCGACCTGAGCTCGTTCAACGATGATCTTTTCGTGTTCGATCATGAGCGTTGCGACCTGAGCTCGTTCAACGATGATCTTTGCGTGTTCAATCATGAGCGTTGCGACCTGAGCTCGTTCAACGATGATCTTTCGTGTTCGATCATGAGCGTTGCGACCTGAGCTCGTTCAACGATGATCTTTTCGTGTTTGATCATGAGCGTTGCGACCTGAGCTCGTTCAAACGATGATCTTTGCGTGTTCAACCATGAGCGTTGCGACCTGAGCTCGTTCAACGATGATCTTTCGTGTTCGATCATGAGCGTTGCGACCTGAGCTCGTTCAACGATGATCTTTGCGTGTTCAACCATGAGCGTTGCGACCTGAGCTCGTTCAACGATGATCTTTCGTGTTCGATCATGAGCGTTGCGACCTGAGCTCGTTCAAAATTATTCTTTGCGTGTTCAATCATGAGCGTTGCGACCTGAGCTCGTTCAACGATGATCTTTTCGTGTTCGATCATGAGCGTTGCGACCTGAGCTCGTTCAACGATGATCTTTGCGTGTTCATATCGGATCCATTGTCGATTGGGTTCATCGGAACCGTTATCGATTGCGTAATTGGGTTCATCGGACCCGGTATCGATTGCGTAATTGGGTCATCGGACCCGGTATCCATTGCGTAATTGCATTCATCGGATCCATTGCCGATTGCGTAATTGGGTTCATCGGACCCGTTCTCGATTGCGTAATTGGGTCATCGGACCCGTTATCGACTGCGTAATTGGGTCATCAGACCCCGTATCCATTGCGTAATTGGGTTCATTGGACCCATTGTCGATTGCGTAATTGGGTTCATCGGACCCGTTATCGATTGCGTAATTGGGTTCATCGGACCCCGTTATCGATTGCGTAATTGGGTTCATCGGACCCGGTATCCATTGCGTAATTGGGTTCATCGGACCCATTGTCGATTGCGTAATTGGGTTCATCCGACCCGTTATCGATTGCGTAATTGGGTCATCGGACCCGTTATCGATTGCGTAATTGGGTCATCGGACCCCGTATCGATTGCGTAATTGGGTCATTGGATCCGGTATCGATTGCGTAATTGGGTCATCGGGCCCGTTATGGATTGCGTAATTTGATTCATCGGGCCTCTGATCGATTGCGTGAGTGGGAATGTCCAACATGCGTGCTGGTGTGCGAATGTATAGTCGGTATGCGTTGCTTTCCCAACGTCCTAATAACTTGATTATGTGGTCTGGTGGTTGTGTCCCGAGTAAGTTCCCTGAAGTCCTGCCTGCATTAAAAGGTTCTGTAGCCTTTTTGAGAGATTCGTTCTAGTTAGAGGTTTGCCATCCCGGTGAATAAACAATGGGCCTGAGCTCGTTTTACACACGATAGTCGCGTAATTTGCGTGTTCAACCAAACCATGAGCGTTGCGACGTGAGCTCGTTTTACACGCGATGGTCGCATAATTTGCGCGTTCAGCCAAGAGCGTTGCGATGTGGGCTCGTTTTACGCACAATGCTCGCGTAATTTGCGTGTTCAACGATGAGCGTTGCGACATGGGCTCGTTTTACACACTATGCTCGCGTAATTTGCGTGTTGAAACATGAGCGTTGCGACGTGGGCTCGTTTTACACACTATGCTCGCGTAATTTGCGTGTTCAATTAAACATAAACGTTGCGACGTGGGCTCGTTTTACACACTATGCTCGCGTAATTTGCGCGTTAAACCATGAGCGTTGCGACGTGGGCTCGTTTTACACATGATGGTCGCGTAATTTGCGTGTTCAACCATGAGGGTTTTTGACGTGGGCTTGTTTTGCGTGTTCAGCCATGAGCCTTGCGACGTAGGTTGGGTTCTTTGCACACATTGATTGCGTAATTGGGTTCTTCGAACCCATCATTGATTGCGTAATTGGGTTCTTCGCAGCCATCCTTGATTGCGTAATTGGGTTCTTTGCGCCCATCATTGATTGCGTAATTGGGTTCTTTGCCCCATCATTGATTGCGTAATTGGGTTCTTTGCACACATGATTGATTGCGTAATTGTGTTATTTGCACCCATGATTGATTGCGTAATTGGGTTCTTTGAACCCATGATTGATTGCGTAATTGGGTTCTTTTCAGCCATGATTGATTGCGTGATTGGGTTCTTTCGCCCATCATTGATTGCTTAATTGGGTTCTTTGCACCCATTATTGATTGCGTATTGGATTCTTTTCACCCATCATTGATTGGGTAATTGCGTTCTTTTCACCAATCATCGATTGCGTAATTGCGTTCTTTTCACCCATTATTGATTGCGTGATTGGGTTCTTTGTACCCATTATTGATTGCTTAATTGGGTCTTTTGCACCCATCATTGATTGCGCGCGTAATTGGGTTCTTTGAACCCATCATTGATTGCGAAATTGGGCGTAATTTTGGGCTCTTTGCCCCAGTATCGATTGCGTGCTTGGGTTGTTTAGTAATCTTTACACCCATTGTCGATCACGTAATTGCGCTCTTTGTACTCATTATCGAACGCATGATTGCGCTCTTTGCACCTCTGACCTCCTCGGTTGCATAACTGATTATCTGCGCCCTTATCAATGGCGTAGCTGGGATCTACATACCCGTCATCCTTTGCATAATTAGGATTATCCATTGCAACATGTCCGCAACACCATCAATGAATGGTGCAGAGCGATGGCCAAACGAGAGGACTACGTCTACATAGAATTTCCCGCGCCATTTCATGCCAAGTAGATACCGATCGCGTGGGTGTACTGGACTGATGCGATAGGCGCTCTTAATATCTAGTTTGCTATGAGTGCGTCTTTTCGAGCCTCCATAATTAGTTTTATCGCGTCGTCGACCTTGCAGTACTGCGTGTGACACGAACTTGGATCAATCGCATAACGTCAAAACGGCTAATGTGAAGCTCTTCAATTGGTGGGGTCTAGAAGAGGCCTTCTACTCGACCTAGGCGTATTTATTTAGAAAGATAATCATCTATAATTTTCGGGTGAGTCAAAGCATAATGCAGTTGACGTTCGCTGACTTTAAATTTCATTCACGGTTAAAAAAAAATAAGGAAAACAACTTCGTCGGCCATCCATAGTAAACAGGACTTTCTTACGATCAGGGTGTAGTGCGAGTTCCATTGCATATTGTTCAACACTAATGGGAGATTCATGTGGAGTAACAGGAACAAAGTTACTTTTCTATCGCTTAGATGTGCTGCGGCTTCTTCGACGTGATGATCTAGGCCGGTGACTTTCTGGTCGATGGCTATCGTGCCCTCGAGGGCAGGCAATACGGCGATGTGTCCCTAATAAAAAGGGGGTGTCTCAATTCCGGGGGCAGGGTATTTTGCCCTGCTTCGTGAGCAGCTATATGTTCGTAGATCATTTGCGAAGTATAATTCGTCCTCGCGCTATTAACCCCGGAATTAACCCCCATGGTTGGGTTTTGGCCACTTTCGCCCATTATGTGATGTTCGAGTGTAGGGCCACTTGGTAGCGTTATGCCAGCGTTACCTTCGGTCACATGAAATAACCCAGGGGCGTATAAATGTGGTAGGGACGTACCTTGTCTCTGCTCGACCATTATTCCTTCGTCAGATGGCGTGTTTCGAGTTGAACGCTCGCGAGGCCCGCTCGACGGCAAAACATTGAACGTACCTGCGTTTTCGAGCGCCCGTACACGAGATGTAGCGGCACTTGATTGTTGTTTGGCGCTGGCCAACGGACCTTCTTGTGAGAGCGATTGCGCGACAACTTTGTGTAAGGCGGAGATAAATATTTCCGGGTGGTTCCACGGCATCTGTTCGCTAGATCTCGTCTCCCTCGCCATTCCTGAGCCAGAGGCTTCGCCTGGGGTTACCTCTTCATGTACCATGTTTGTCTCCGACATTATTTTCTTTCTTTCTTTTCGTTTTCCCACGATAACTGCGTATTTCTTCCGCGTTGATTACTGTGCACTGCGTCGTTTGCGTTTATTGCGTGACAATAACTTCGACTGCTATCGGATTACGGTTGCGTTGCATTCGAATGTCAATCTGTGCGTCATCGATATCCTGGGGCGTATGCATCGTAGCACGTCTCCTTTGGTTTAACCTTGGTTATAACTAACCTCATTAAGAAT